>CM065132.1:31858371-31940871 GCA_033026305.1 Cirrhinus molitorella
TTTGCCATTTGTGTTGTATGTTAACGAACTCCTCCTAGAGATTTAAACCGATCAACACCACATTTGGCCGGTGTAATCTAAAGCCCTTTGTGGTGTTAAATTGCAAAGATCTTGAGTTTTCGTTGAAGGACGTGTCCGTGGCTGCCTGACAAACTGACCATAGTAAGTTATAGCCATAGCGCCACCTGCTGGCAACAGGACATGTTTTACACTCTAACAAACTCCTCCTAGAGAGTTAATGACATCAACATTATATTTGGTCAGTCTATTCTAAAGGCCTTTGCGATGAAGAATTGTGAAGATCTTGAGTTTTCGTTGAAGGGTGTGTCTGTAGCGGCCTGACAAAGTTTAATTTTTCGCCATGGGAATAGAAGTTATTGTAGCTCAGCCATACAGTGTCCAATCTGCCCCAAACCTCACACAGTCGATAAGAATCCTGAACACTAAAGGCCAATATTCTGTTATTATCATAGTGCCACCTGCTGGCAACAGGAAATGACTTGTTTTACACTAACTTAAACATGCAATGTCCAACTTTACATGTTTTATAAGAGTCCTGACATGAAGACATCCAAATGCCAATATTCACTTTACTCATAGCTGGAGGTTTGGCACATATAAATGACTTATAAATGACATATTCCTTCTATATTTACTACTTTAAATGCATACTGCTCACCGTTTGCTGTTTTCCGAAAGCCTCCGGGTGGCAGTGACCCCGGATGTCAGGGCCCTTTTAATGTTGCTTGTAGCTTTAATGTTATAAATGCTTTTTGTGCAAAAAGAGAACAAAAATAACAACTTTATTCAACAATTTCTTCTTTTCTGTGTCAGTCTTCACTGCGTGTTCATGAGAGCAACGCAACACACATGTGATGCTGCTCACACAGGCATTGCTGCTGGCATTCTGACATAAAACATCCATCTCTCTTAGTTAATCTTCTGCATATTCTGGTTTTCAACTGTTTCTTTAATGATCTCTCACAAACACACACAGCGCTGCTGTCGTCAGAGCTGAAGGAACGCAGGGTTTTGTGTGTGCGTGTGTGTGTTGCTCGGCGACGCTCATCAGGCCGAAAGCGTTTCGGCGCAGCATCCCAGAAACAAACGCATGCGTGTCATATTAGTGTGAGTGTGATGTACTGTCCAGAGGTCAGAGGTCAGCCTGTCGTATTGTCTTCACACAGGAAGTTGGCAGGTGCTCTGGCTGCGCTGTGATGTTTGCGTCAGAGACAGACGGATGCTCTTACTCTTACATCCATCACATCCATCCGCGGCTTTCACACACAGTCCTGTGCTGCAATGAAGTCATTTTTCACATTATGATAATGAGGAAAATGGGCTTAAGGGGAGACACTGCATGCACCTGTCAAGTTTGAGAATTTAGGCTTTTTGGTTTTTCCTAAATTGTTTTTCAGACTAGTGGAAAGAAAACATCCAAAAGACACTGTTAAGTGTTTCTTTTATAGCACTTTATCTATTTGTGTCAATAGATTTCAATTACAGTACATATTTTTACATAAATCTCCACTTCAGTAGCACTTACACTAACCAAACTTCACATTTTTATTCCTGTCTATATCCTGAAGGATTTGTTCATATATAATTTGCTTGATTATTATTGCAACATTTTATTCCCCCCAAAGTTGTAAAAATATATTGTTTTCTGTCTGTTCTGAGTATTTTCTGAGTTATGGAGTGACAAAAATTTGATTCTCTCAAAATTCTCTCTTGACTCTAATATGCCATTAAAATAAAACAAGAATTTTGATTTTTTATTTATCTGGTGTTTCGATTTTTCTAGTAGAAATGTATGCAAATTAGTGCATATTTCATTAAATAATGCCTTTAACCTTTAAAAAACTTGTAATACAAAAAAAAAAAAAATGTTTGTAATTATCAATAGGTGATATATGAGGTGATAACTATAAGTAAAAAAAAATAAAAATACCCTCTTCACCTGCAGTGTCTCTCCTTAATTGTCACAAAAATAATGTCATGATGCACAAAGATCTTAAAAATAGTTTTGATTTCCTGTATTTACACTAAAGGTCAAAAGTTTGGAATGATAAAGTGTTTTTTTTTTTTTTTAACGTTTGGGAAAGAAGTCTCTTCTGTTTACCAAAGCTGCATTTATTTTATCAAAAATGCAGTAAATTTGTGAAATATTATTCCAATTTAAAATGTCTGTTTTCTATGTGAATCTCTGTTAAAATTGAATTTATTTGTGTGATTATTACTCTAGTCTCCTTCAGAAGTCATTCTAATATACTGATTTGCAGCTCAAGAAACATTTCTGATTATTATCAAAGTTGAAAATGGTTGACTTCACAGATAAACAGAAAACGTTCAAAAGAACAGCATTTATTTCAAATAGAAATGCTACATTATACATTTTGAGTCTTTCTAAATCAAACTGTAACTAAGTAACTTTCTAACAGATGTCTATCAACTGTTTTCAACATCGCTAATAATCAGAAATGTTTGTTGAGCAGCAAATCAGTATATTAGAATGATTTGTGAAGGATCATGTGACACTGAAGTCTGGATTAATGATGCTGAAAATGCAGCTTTGATCGAAGAAATAAATTACATTGTAACAGATATTCAAATAGAAAACAGCTGTTTGAAACTGTAATAATATTTCACAATTTTACTGCATTTTTGATCAAATGTTTTTTTTTTAGTCTGGTGTGAGGTGCAGTTTGTGATGTCTGCGGGGCCGTATGGAGGTTGAAGGGCCTGTGACCTGTGGTCATTGCCAGGGAAACTCTCATCTGACGTGGAACTATTGTGTCTGTGTCTCGCAGGAGGAAATAGTTCCCGAGCGCCGCCCGTTTCCAGGGGGAACTTTTATAGGGGGCGGAACCTGAGCGGGTCAGAGGTCGCGTCAGTCTGTGACTGTGAAGAATGACGAGCCGTAAACGAGCCGGCGATTAAATGTGACACAAAGCCCAGAAATGAAGCTCTTCCAGCGGTCACCAGGGCTTTCTGAATCTGGATCTGTGCTGTCTGCAGGCCGTGATGCGGCGTGACGTCTGAGGGGCGGGGCGTCGCTCGCGGCAACCTGCCGCTATGTGTGACATCACAGCGATGCTCCTTAAAGAAGCCGCCGCGGCACCTGCTCCGACAGAGACCCGTCCTGAAGCGTACAGGACAGAACCGATAACGTGATCCAAGCGTTGGACTGATATTTATTTACTGATTGGCTTTCATTTTAGTAACAAGGATGGTTTTTTCATCTCCTCTGAACTTCGGCTCCTCTCTTCATCTCGCTCTCCTCCTGCTCCTTATCGTCGCCATGGCAACGCAGGTGCAGGGACGGCCGTCACCACGACGACCAGATGCTCAGGTGAGGATTTGATTTGTGTGTCAACTGACTCGGCCAATCACGTGAGCTTGGGGCGGGGCCATCGGACTGACTGACCAATGACAGATGAGTGTTTGGGAAACATGTTTGAAGAGAGTCATTGTGTGTGATTGTGTCTGACACACTTTTTTTTTATTATGCAAAAAATAAATGATTAAGTAACTTAAATCAAATCCAACATTTGTTAATTAAAGGTGCAGTGTGAAAATTTAAGAATTATATTTAACTGATTGTGACTCTGGACCACAAAACCAGCCATAAGGGTCAATTTTTTGAAATTGAGATTTATCCATCATCTAAAAGAATGAATAAATAGCCTTTCCATTGATGATGATATTTGTTAGGATAGGACAATGTTTGTCTGAGATACAATTATTTGAAAATCTGTAATCTGAGGGTGCAAAAAAATCTAAATACTGAGAAAATCGCCTTTAAAGTAGTTCAAATAAAGTTCTTAGCAATGCATATTACTAATCAAGAATTCAGTTTTGATATATTTAACAGTAGAAAATGTACAAAATATCTTCATGGAGCATGATCTTTACTTAATATCCTAATGATTTTTGGCATAAAAGAAAAATGGATAATTTTGACCCATACAATGTATTGTTGTCTATTGCTACAAATATACCTGTGATACTTAACACTGGTTTTGTGCTCCAGGGTCACAATTATTCAGTAAACTGATGATATACAAATGCTACTTTTTTATTTTCGTTTAGTTTATTGATGTACTAAAATAAGTAAAATTAAAACAAATGCTAATTATTAAAAACTATAGACATATTTAAAAAATAAAAATGACAACAAAATTACATAAAAATAAACATAAAAATTTAAAAATTACAAAAAAAAAAAATGAAATTGAATATATTAAGAAAAACTCCAAATATTACTCCAAATTATAATAGTATCAGTATAATACAGTACAAACTATAATAGTATTAGAAAAAAACGTGCAAAATTACCCACGTTTTAACAATAAAACATAATAATTACCAGGTTAACTAAAACTTAAACCATTAAAAAATATTTCCCCTACTTGAAATAAAATAAAAGATCACTGAAATAAAACATAACTTCAGTTTACATTTATTTCATTTTTATATGTTATATTTTTTAGATTTTATATATTTATATATATGTTTTTAGTGCAATAACATTCACATTTACATTTATTCATTTAGCTGTCACTGAAAACTTATCTTTTTCATCACTATTTGACTTTTTTTTCTTTCCTTAATTTTAATGCCCCGCTAACAGGGAACATTCTCACAAACTTTCACATATGTTTTTTTTAAACGTACACTGCCGCTCTAAAGTTGGGGATCAGCAAGATTTTTAATGGTTTTTAAAAACTTTTCTTCTGCTCATCAAGCCTGCATTTATCAAAAAAATACAGAAAAAAAAATGTAATATTGTGAAATATTATTTCAATTTAAAATAACAGTTTTCTCTGTGAATATATTTTGAAAAATGTAATTTATTCCAGTATTCAGTGTCATATGATCCTTAAGAATTTTTTCTAATATACTGATTTATTATCAGTGTTGAAAACAGTTGTGCTGCTTAATATTGTTTTGGAACCTGTGATACTTTTTCAGGATTCTTTGATCAATGAAAGGTTAAAAAGAACAGCATTTATTTAAAAAAGAAAGATTTTCCAACAATATACACTACTGATCAAAAGTTTGGGGTAAATTTTGATTCTTTCTTTTTTTTTTTTAAAGAAATTGATACTTTTATTCTCTAAAGATGTATATTTTAAATAAATGTTGTTCTTTTTAACTTGTTATTCATCAACGAATCCTGAAAAAAAGAATCACAGGTTGCAAAAAAATGTTTTTAGCACAACTGTTTCCAACACTGATAATTATAATAATAAATATGCATATTAGAATGATTTCTAAAGACTGGAGTAACAGCTGATGAAAATTCAGCTTTGCATCACAGGAATAAATTATATTTTAAAGTATATTAAAATAAAAAAATATATTTTATGCTGTAATAATATTTTGCAATATTACTGAGGGTTTTTTCTGTATTTTTGATTGAATAAATGCAGATTTGCTGAGCATAAGAAACTTCTTTAAAAAACATTACAAGTCTTACTGATCCCAAATTTTTGAGCAGCAGTGTATATCAATTTTAGGACAAAACTTTCTTAAAAACGTTGACAGAAAATGTTCTGAGATCAACATTCTCAAAATGTCCTTATGATGTTATTTTTACGTGATGAACGTTTATCATAATGTTGAGAGAAAATGTTCTTACAAAATTAAAAAAAAAAAAAAAAAAATTATTTAAATAACATATTTTGGTTTTTAAGAAATATTTTTGTAACTTTCAAATAATGTTATAATGACAAGAATACTGGGCATTTGATCATTTTAAAACATTTAATCTATGTTTTTATAACCTAAATTTGTGAGCTCTGTTGTTAATCAATTATATTTTTATTTCTATTTATTTATTTTGAAATAAATCTAAAATATGTGACCCTGGAGCACAAAACCAGTGTTAAGTAGCACAGGTTATTTGTAGCAATAGCCAACAATACATTGTATGGGTCAAAATTATCAATTTTTATTTATGCCCAAAATCATTAGGATATTAAGATCATGTTCCATGAAAATATTTAGTAAATTTACTACCGTAAATATATCTACATTTTTGATTAGTAATATGCATTGCTAAGAGCTTCATTTGGACAACTTTACAGGTGATTTTCTCAATATTTAGATTTTTTTGCCCCCTCAGATTGCAGATTTTCAAATAGTTGTATCTCAGCCAAATATTGCCCTATCCTAACAAACCATACATCAATGGAAAGCTTATTTATCCAGTTTCAGATGATGTGTAAACTGACCCTTATGATTATGTTTTGTGGTTCAGGGCCACATATATTTTTTCTAATCAATATATTTAAATCAATAGTTTTAGATTTCCCCATCGTTTTTTCATTTGATTAAATGTGTGTGCAGGTCCTGCAGGATCTGTTCGGGCTGAAGATCAGCTCTCTGGTATTGGCTCACCCAGAGGTCAGCGAGGGGTCAGCAGACGAAGCCCCGCCCCTCACAAACACGCATCATGGTAACGTCGCGCCGTCACGCGTGTTCATGGACCTCCTGGGCCGTCACAGGAAGCTGCAGGGGCGGAGCAGGAAGGGCGTGGGGCGGGGCTGTTTCGGGATGAAGGTGGACCGGATCGGGGTCATCAGCGGACTGGGATGCTGACACTTTCAGGTACACGACTGTTCACACTGCCGTATGACAGAATTACAGCTGTTTCTCATTTGTTGTCAGTTTTGATGAATTTTCTTTCTCTGTGTTACAGATACAGACAGCATTACACATCCTGCTCCTCTGTTGGTGTTGGTGTTGTTTAATGTCTGTTGGATCATGACTTCCTGTCCAGATGGCTGTAATGAGCAGATGTGACATGTGACCGACTGCAGCGGCTAAACTCAACTTTGGTCCTTTATGCAGAACACTGAACTTCATGTGTTTGTCTTTTGAAGACCCTGAGGTTTTCTCAGCAGCGTTTGTGTGTGTGTGTGTGTGTGTGTTTGTGTGTGTGTGACCGCTGGCTGATTGTCCAGTCAGTTTTGTTTACCGTGTTTACCATGTTTGACGTGACAGAGCTTCTGTCCAGATATTTCTGTGAGCGGGATTTTTTCTCAGTATTTAACACAAGTTTAAACTTGTTTGTGTCATGTCCATAAATGTTATTTAACATCCAGATCTGAGCTGGTGTTGTTTTTCGAAGGTTTTCTCCTCTATGTGTTTCTCAGCAATGAATGTATACACATCTTCCCAATACAAAATGATCAGATTTACAGTACTTTGATTGTTAAATTAATAATTCATTAAAGGGAACCCTGGTTAATAAGGCTTGTGTAGCTTAAAGGGTACATAACATACACCATTTCACCTAATCTCGTGTTAATCCTGAGTACCTATAGAGTAGTACTGCATTCTTTATATCTCCAAAAAGTCTTTAGTTTTATTATATTTATAAAAGAAAAATACAGCTTTCCGATTTTCTCCGGAAAAAGCCGAACTTCTGGAGGCGCGCCGTGGGCGGAGCTAAATTTGACGATCACTTGCGCTGGGATTGCCAATAAAACAGACATTTGATGTCTTTTCACTCACCATCTGCAGTTCCGAATCATGAGCGGGATCTTTTATAGCTGGGACCGCTCCATCTTTCAGTATCAAATGTGCAAATCCAGCGTTCAACTGGGCCTTGTATATGAAACATTTGTCAACAAACACACTTGCAAAACTCCACTGCTGCCCCCAACTGCATCCACTGTTCACATAATGCTGAGTTCTTCAGGAAGCTGAGCAAAGTTATCTTTGCCTTACAACCAAAACCACACTTCTTTAGAGACTTTCTTCCAGAGTGAATTCCTTTCCAGAGTTCTTTCTTTCACTCTAGTTTAGGTGATCGCGGACGTGCTTTTCCGGGAGAAATGCTCATATAAAGAGTTCCACCTTCGATTACGTCATTAAACCCATGATTGGAAAAAAAACAGCCGAAACTTGTACCAACCCAGAAGTAAGATTTTCGGCACAGAAATTCTTCGTCATTCGTCCAAATTATTTTTTTTAAAACTTTGGCCATGTTTAGCATGAGAATCCAACTCTATAACACTGTAAACAACTCTGAATATACCAAACACCATTGTACCCCCCTTTAACAGAGCATAAATGATGTCTCTTACTGAATTATGTAGTAGAAAACCCATGAAAGATTCAAGTTATTTAAAAAATCAATATGTATTTTAGACTATGGGGCAGGGTTGCCAAGTTTTCACAACAAAACCCACCCAATTGCTACTCAAAAGTAGCCCAAATGCGTTTCGAGGGGGGTACTCCGGTAAAAATCGCATTCCAGAGGATGACCACAGCTATTGAAAGAGCTTACAGGTGGCAATGGATATAAGTGTAGGTTTAAATAAAAAATGCTGTACCATTGATTTTTCCCACAAAGAGTCTAAACACACCCAGATATCCACAAAGTGCCTTTAAGGTAAGTTATTACACTCAGTGGCCATCTTTGAAACGCCTCTCGGGCATGCAAGTGCAGCTCCTATCTGTTTGAATGGTGAAACATCAAAGTCTCCAAAGCTGTTCACCAAGTTTATGATTCAATTTCATATTTGAAATCACTAATGAAATCTGACAAGAACCGCCTCATAAATATGGTTCCTTGGGCTTTAATAGCGTTAAAAACGCTTATTTTTCAGACTAGATCAGCCAGTGCGCATGCGCAGTACTGAGCGCACATCTTAGGCCCCGATCACACCGAACGCGCTTTTTATGCCTGAAAACGCAAGGCGCACAGCACTGCCTTTTTTTAGTGACTTTTTAAAAAAGAGCAGTCATTGAAGAGCAGTGCGCAGCGGTTTTTTATGTTGCTAGGAAACCATCAAACCATCAAAACATTTGATTGGACAATGGAAAAAACGCGATGACTTCGAGCGCTTTTCTGCACAGAGTTGCTTTTTTTTTCAACTTCAGACGCTTGGAGCGCTCCAACAAAAACGCGAGGCGCCGTGGGCGCATAAACAGCGTGCAGAACGCTCACTGCCAACCGAAATCAATTCAAAAAAGGCGCGTTGCGCTGCACAAAACGCGTTCTGTCTGATCAGGGCCTTAGAAGCCATTCACACAGAACGCGTCTTTGCGTCTAAAAACGCGAGACGCAGCGCTCTGGAATGGCTTTTAAAAAAGCGACTATGAGCGCCTCCTCCGCCATGTTGCAGTCAGTTGTCATGCCAACTTGCTAATGTAAACAGAAGCTCGCAACGCTTGCCCCGCCTTCGAGTTCTTCTGATTGGTCAACTGCTTTGGAACTGACATTGATGAGCAGCGCTCTCTTTAAAAGTTGAAATTCTTTTATCTTGACACGGCGTCTTAAAAACGCGGCGCTCTTGTGCGCGGCGCTGCAAAAGACGCGAGACGCGAGCGTAACGGTCATGCACGTCTGTGAAGCGCGTGTTTACATAGAAAAACTATGGAAAAGTAGCGCATTGGAATGGAAAAACGCGTTCTGTGTGAACGGCCAATTAGAATGCCAACTGTTTCTATAGCAACCGGGACTTCTAACGGCAGCTGCAGTGACACGCTGGCTTTACTAATCAACGATTGGCTCTTTCATTAAGAAATTCTTTCATTAATAGGCTTCATGGCCATAATGAGCGTTGCATTTTTCCCCATTCAAAACTATAGGAGTGACACGTCTTGGGTATTCTATATTTGATATCCAGTGAAATATGCGCTGAGAAACTGATTCAGTGGCTGCGGTGTCATGATAGTAATATTTGGATTATTTCATATTTTATATATTTAGACTCTTTGTGGGTAAAATCGGTGGTACAACATTTGGTTGAAGCCTAGGCTTTTATCCATCGCCACCTGTAAGCTCTTTCAGTAGCTGTGGTCATCGTAGCCTATCTGTGCTGTCTTTGCAACTATGTTGCTCTGAATTGGTTAGCTAGCTAGCACTTCTTTCTTTCCAGAATGTTTACTTCTGTAATTGCTCATTTCCTTTTCATTTGTAATACTGAAATACAATAAACAAGCAATTTAAATTACAAATTGAACATTAATTCATTCAATATACATATGAATATGAACGCATACAGTCTGCATCCCAGCAAACACAGAACATTCCCCTAACGTTCCCATATGGTTCCCATTTGGCTATTTTTGGGGAAACCAAATGAGAACGTTCTAGGAACGTTCCCTGTACATTTTCTTTTTTAATGTAGGTTATTTTTATGTTGAGCTTTTTGTAACCTACAGAGAGCATTCCCAGAACGTTCCTTGCAGGTTATTTAGGTTTAATTTTATAACCTAAAAATAACCTTCCCAAAACATTCCCTGCAGATTATTTTGAAGTTGTATTTTTATAACCTAGAGAGAACGTTCCCAGAACGTTCCCTGCAAGTTATTTTTAGTTGTCATAGTCATGTAAACCATGTAATTAAAACTTTGCAGATGTCTCTGCTTATTCTAATGCTGAAATGTATATAGTTTTTATCATAAACAAACTATTTTTGCTGAATTTCATGTCTGAAAAAAAGTGGCCAAATCGCATTAGAATGATAATATAATTCAAATTTTATAGCTAAAAATAAGCCAAGGTTAGTCTGAAAAACATTACATAACAGAGTTTATTTCTGCGCGTCTCTGATCTGCACGCGCGTCTCCAGCACGCGCTTTCTCTTGTCTGCCACATAAAGCCGCGCGCTCGCGTAATTTAAATATTAACGGTCATTTCGTTTTAATGACTAATATTCGTTGATCGATCGCTTTAATAAATAATTACTTATAATTAATATATATATATACAAGAGTAAATATGATTTCAGGGAGATATTACACCTCTAATTGAACATGATGTTAACTTGACGTTTTCATTTATTGACCAAAAGAGCGAAGCACATCATCGTTAATTCAGTGGTAAAAAACGAATGAAATATTATCCTAGTTAAAGCCAAATATTCGTTTTTAAAGTCTGTAAAAATAAAATTCACATTATTAAAATCCAATATTTTGCTGAAGTCATTGTTATTTGGTGCTTTAATAAACACAAAACCCTAACCTATTGTTAGCCTAAAATTTAACTGTTAACCTAAAAATTGTTAGCTGGGATGCGCCTGAACTGTGGGATGGAAAACTTGCTTCCATTATCATATATTGATTGCAGTCTTCACCTTTAAAATGTAACACTGTCTTAGCACATAACACTCTTACAGACAGATAGTCAATAAAATAGTCAATAACTTACTTATCTTTCTCCAAGGCAATGGCCCTTTCGCGAGCTGAACTGAAACAGTTGCTGGCTGCACGTTGCTGTTGCCGAACTAAATAAACACTAGAAAAGTAATAAAACTGCAATATTGAAATGGCCTGTAGGTGTCAACCATACACCATGACCAGACAATGGCCAGATCAGTATTAGTATTTTATTTTCCGAGTTGTGTTGCGTAGAAATAGCGTAGCTCAGGGCCAGTAACTCACAGAGAGCAACTGTGTGACGTAATCAAAATAATGGCGCCACCAATAGTGCAAAATATGTTTATAACAAGGTGGATTTTTTTAAATAACGCTTCAATATGGCGGCCATGATTGTTTTTTGTTCCGAAGTGCCCTTCGGAGGGCGATATACCCCGTTTGGGGGTATCACACCGTGAATCTGAATCGATTCGTGAACCTGCTCCGAAATTTCAATCTGAATTAAATGATTCGCAAACCCGCTCTGAAGCACTGATCTCAAATGATTTGCGAACCTGCTCCGAAATTTCAATCTGAATTAAATGATTCACAAACTCTCTCAGAAGTTCTGATTTATATCAATTATATTTGTAGACCCACTCTGAAGTTTCGATTTGAATCAAATGATTTGCAAACGTGCTCCGAAATTTAAATCTGAATTAAATGATTAGCGAACCCGCGCTGAAGCAAGCACCAATCTCAAATGATTTGCGAACCCTTATCATTTCATATTTCTATATTCCAGTTAAGCTGTTATATTTAAAACATTAATCTCCTAAAAGTATTCATGCAATTTGTAAGTGCAGTGTGTAAATGCACGTTAAAGTGCCAGAAAAGTGCATCCCCTGTATTCTGACAGTGACAAGGATATCGCTGGGCTAAGCCGAAGATATCTCGGATAGCAAGATCATTTCCTAGGAAGTGAATGTTAATTATCAGCAAAGGCTATAGAATACCCAAGACGTGTCACTCGTATAGTTTTGAATGGGGAAAAATGAAACGCTCATTATGGGCGCGAAGTGATTTCAAATCACTTCGCGAAGCGACTTTTTCACCGAGAAGGAAACAAGCACAGCGCGCTAAGCGTAAGTGTTTGCGTAATACTTTATTTCATTTAGAGTTGTGTACTTTGCAAGTTGCTGCTAGAACTTTTCTTTTTCGTTTCGTACATTTTAGTAACTATTATCGTGGTGTAATTTGAAATTGTAGTTTTGATAGCACTTATTAAAATTAGACTAGTAAGCCGTCGGCGAAACCAAGCTGTTGTTATTGTTATTGCTGCCTTCCTGCAAGCACTTAAGCGTCTCGGTTTAGTTTCTATTTGAGCCATCTGCCTTGCTTTCGGGTGAATTAAGCAGTAGGCGTAACGGCTTTTCCCCCCTAACTATCGTTCGATTGAGTATTTATTTGACATCTGAAAGCTGACGCGGAAGCATCAGCGGAAGCGTTCAGCCCTCGCGTTCAGCCTCCTCGCGTGAAGACCGACGAAAGTAAAGACCTGCGACTTTTCCTGCGCGACTTAACCGAGCAACGAAACCGACAACGCACACAGGTACTTCTTTCATTTTCTCTCTCCTCTCTTTTGCCTGCCAATTCTATCATGTGTTTTCAATATATTCTGGTTGTCACTCAACCACGCACTAACTCCTCACGCAAACGGCATCGCAATCTTGCTAACCTACGTCCTATCGCTACATCCTCTACTCCACCTCTTGCTTTTTCTGTTGGCCTCTGGAACTGTCAGTCCGCAGTTAACAAAGCAGACTTCATTTCTGCTTATTCCATACAATCTGATCTTAGCATCTTGGGCTTGACTGAGACCTGGATTCGTCCAGAAGACTCAGCAACCCCCGCTGCTCTCTCTTTTTTACTTTTTCTCACACTCCGCGTCAGACTGGGCGGGGTGGGGGAACTGGTCTGCTCATTTCTGACAAGTGGAAATACACAACACATTCACCCATATGCAATCATAGCTCATTTGAATGTCATGCAATAACACTCACAGCTCCTGTAAAACTCCAGGTTGTGGTCATTTACCGCCCTCCAGGCCAAATTCTAAACACCTTTCTAGAAGAATTGGATGGACTGCTATCCTCTTTTCCAGAAGATGGCAGTCCACTTTTGGTCTTTGGTGATTTTAACATTCATCTTAACAAGCCTTATGCTACAGATTTCCATTCACTTCTTGCCTCATTTGATCTCAAACGCCTTACCACTACGAGCACTCACAAATCTGGCAACCAACTTGACTTAATTTACACTCGCAATTGTATCGCTGACAACATCCTGGTCAAACCCCTACACGTCTCTGACCATTTCCTTATTACATTTAATATTCATCTTTCAACCTATGCATCACCAACCCCTCTACCGGTTACTTTCAGACGAAACCTACGCTCCCTCTCACCCTCACACTTTTCCTCTGTACTTTCCTCCTCTCTTCCCTCACCTATCCATTTCTCATCTCTGGATGTGGATGCAGCCACTGACACCTTATGCAACACCTTAAAGTCTTGTCTCGACGATATCTGTCCTCTTTCCACCAGGCCAGCACGGGCTACCCCCTCTAACCCCTGGCTGACTGATGTTCTTCGTGAACATCGGTCCAAACTCAGGCGAGCAGAAAGAAAATGGCGCAAATCTAAACACCCGTCTGACCTGAGTATGTACCAATCGTTGCTTTCTCTACTCAACTCCACACTGCCAAATCCTCATATTATCATAACAAGATCAATAGTGCTTCTGACATGCGCAATCTCTTCAAAACATTTAACTCTCTCCTCTGTCCCCCTCCACCACCACCCACCGCTACACTAACAGCTAATGATTTCGCACAATTCTTCACAGACAAAACTCGAACAATCAGCAAACAATTCTTAGCCCCTCATACACATGACTTACAACCCACCACACCCACTTCGAACACTCTCACTTTCTCCTTCTGTCCCCTCACTGAGACAGAAGTATCAAAACTTCTCCTCTCCAGCCACCCTACAACATGCCCACTTGATCCCATCCCCTCACACATTCTTCAAGCAATCTCTCCTACTGTCTTACCAGCACTCACACACATCATAAATACATCGCTCCTCACAGGCACTTTTCCAACTTCTTTTAAGCAGGCTCGGGTAACCCCACTGCTTAAGAAACCAACACTGAACACCTCACTTCTTGACAGCTACAGACCGGTCTCTCTGCTTCCATTCATAGCAAAAACCCTCGAACGAGTTGTTTTCAACCAGGTATCATTGTTCTTTTCACAGAACAACTTACTGGATCCTAACCAGTCAGGTTTCAAGAGGGGCCACTCAACTGAGACTGCGCTACTGTCAGTTACTGAAGCCTTGCGGACAGCAAAAGCTGATTCTAAATCATCAGTTCTAATTCTGCTGGATTTATCCGCTGCTTTTGACACCGTCAACCATCAGATCCTCCTGTCCACCCTCTCATCGCTGGGCATCACAGGAACTCCGCTTCGCTGGTTTGAATCCTATCTCACCGGTAGGTCATTCACGGTAACCTGGGGAGGAGAGGTATCCAAAACACATCAACTGATCACTGGGGTTCCTCAGGGATCAGTTCTTGGTCCTCTCCTCTTCTCCATATACACAACATCACTGGGTCCCATCATAGTGTCATATGGCTTCTCCTACCATTGCTATGCTGACGACACACAACTCCATCTTTCATTTCAACCAGATGATCCAACAGTACCTGCACGGATCTCAGGCTGCTTGGCGGACATCTCAACGTGGATGAAAGAACATCACCTCCAGCTTAACTTGGCAAAAACTGAGCTTCTTGTTTTTCCTTGCACTCAAAACTTACAGCATGGGTTCACCATCCAGCTGGGCTCTTCCACAATCACTTCTTCAAACTCAATCAGGAATCTGGGTGTCATCTTTGATGAACAGCTGTCTTTCAAAGATCATATTGCAAAGACTACTCGATCTTGCAGGTTTGCTTTGCACAACATCAGAAAGATCAGGCCCTTTCTAACAGTGCAGGCTACACAACTTCTTGTCCAGGCCCTTGTCATCTCCAGACTGGACTACTGCAATGCTCTTTTGACTGGTCTTCCATCATGCACAATCAAACCTCTACAAATGATTCAGAATGCAGCAGCACGGCTGGTCTTCAACGAGCCCAAAAGAGCCCATGTTACACCTCTCTTTATCTCCTTGCACTGGCTCCCAATTGCGGCTCGTATCAAGTTCAAGACTCTGATGCTTGGATATAGGACAACCACAGCTACTGCACCTGCTTATCTGCACTCGCTATTGCAAATCTACACCCCCTCCAGAACTCTGAGATCTGCTAGTGAGCGACGCCTTGTGGTACCATCACAGAGAGGTGCTAAATCACTATCCAGAACATTCTCTTTTACTGTTCCTGGCTGGTGGAACGATCTTCCTACCCCTATCCGGAATGCTGATTCCCTGACAAGCTTCAAGCGACAGCTTAAAACTCATCTCTTTCAACTCTATTTGCTGTTACCATAAAAAAAAAAAAAAAAAAAATTAATCTCTTTATTCCTTCCCTTTCTAGCTTGTACTTGTCTGAAGCACTACTTGAAATCTGGTATTATAGCACTGCCTGTGTCTGTTTGTCTCCTTAAGAAGAATCGCTCTATGTTCTCCCAACTGTATGTCGCTTTGGACAAAAGCGTCTGCCAAATGCCTAAATGTAAATGTAAATATGAAATTTAATCATAAACTTGGTAAACAGTTTTGGAGAATTTGATGTTTCCCCATTCAAAGAGATAGGAGCTGCACTTGCATGCCCGAGAGGCGTTTCAAAGATGGCCGCCAAGTGGAATAACTTGCCTTAAAGGGACTTTGTTATCAGTCAACTTAACTAGAATTATATATAAATATTTTCGATTACAGATAAATAAGATTCGATTACAAATACAAGGGTAAACATAAAAATAATAAATATAATAATATATATTTATAATAATAATAATATAAATATAACAAATATAAAAGGGGGTAAACGTGTAGAAGTTTCAAAGGTTTAGTTTTCAAATATGGTTCAAAAAAAAAAAAAAAAATCTAATAAAAGTTTTTGTCATCAGTGCATGACGTCATGTCAGTGAGGAAAGCGCTTCAGCGGTGTGACGTAACGAGGAGGCGGGTTCCGTGTCACGTGATTCCGCGGCTGCGCAGCTCTTGCGACTGGAACGGAACCGAGTCCTCCGACAATCCCGCTCCGTTGACCGGTCCAGTGCGATCTTCCGCCTCCCGTGACGGATTTCAGCAGCGGCAGCATCATGTCGGCGGTGCAGCGGATGAAAGTAGCGAACGAGAAACACAGCAAGACGATCACACAGAGAGGACACGTGCAGAAAACCACGGTACGCGCGCTCTCGCGGCTCTGTCGCGCACATACACACACGAACGCGAACACATATAAACAATATACTCGATGCGCATTACAAACACATAAACACACACACGGCGCATACACACTACACGAATATACACACTACGCATGCAAAATACACATTCAGCACTTGCACCAAAGTACCATGGCATTCTTGCTTTTGCTTTTGGTAAAATAACATTCAAATTGTATAATATATCAGAAATACCGTGTTATTACCATTTTATTCTTTCTATGCTGCAGTAATTACAAGAAATAATTAAAACACACATCAGGCTTCCATAATATGGCGCTCTGTTTATGCAAAAATTGTGGACTGCTTTGTAAAATACAAATGCGACTCTGGACCACAAATTCAGTCATAAGGGAATTTTTTTTTTTAAATTGAGATTTATACATAATATGAAAACTGAATACGCTTTCCACTGATTTGGCTGAGATACAACTATTTGAAACTGGAATCAGAGGGTGCAAAAAACAAAATCTAAATATTGGGAAAATCACCTTTAATGTTGTTTAAATGAAGTTCTTAGCAATGCATATATTACTAAAAATTACGTTTTGATATAGTTACGGTAGGACATTTACTAAATCTCTTAATGCAACATGATCTTTATTTAATATTCTGATCATTTTTGGCATAAATCAAAAATCTGTCATTTTGACAGTGTCCATACAGTGTATTTTCGGCTATTGCTACAAATATATCTGTGCTTCTTAAGACTGGTTTTGTGCTCCAGCGTCACATATGTGTATGTCTGCTGTTATTGCTGTCTTGTAGCTACATTTTATGTTTCTGCATTCAGTAAGTGTCCTGCAGCTCATTTTACAGATGTCCAGATAAACACACAAAACATTTAAACTGGTTTAATAATACGTTTTGTGAAACCTTTAGATGCGTTTATCTTGTTTTCAGACGATATATGTTAAAATTAAGTGAGTTTTTAAATGGTCTGCCAGTGGGTTAAGCAAAATAATCTAGCTTTCTGCTTGAAACAAGTTTATTTTGTTTACCTCATTGTCAGATTATTTTGCTTGTTTTAAACAAAAACGCACTTAATTTTGACTTCTTATTTTAATTTTAGACAATCCTCCTTGACTTAAGAATTTTTAGATATTTTTGCTGGAAACAAGACAAAAAATCTCAGTAAGAAAAGCATTTTTTGCAGTGTAGATGTATAGCGTTAATGACGTCCGTATGAATGTGTTTGTCCTGCAGCGTGTGGTGAATGAGGAGAAGTCTCCAGTGGGTCCGTGGCTCCTCGCGCTCTTTGTGTTCGTGGTCTGTGGATCAGGTGAGATGTGAAAACAGCTCAACATCAGTTACATGATTCATCAACACTCCTAAAGGAATAGTTGACGCAAAAATAAAAATATCCTGACCCTCAGACATCCAAGACTACGATGAGTTCCTTCATCAGATTTGTAGAAATGTGCCATTCCATCAGTGTCTCACCAATGGATGTGAATGGGTGCCGTCAGAATGAGAGTTTGAAACAGCTGATAAAAACATAACAATTAGGGCTGCTCGATTATGGCAAAAATCATAATCACGATTATTTTTGGTCAATATTGTAATCACAATTATTTAACACGATTATGAGTGGGTCCGGAACTTTATATGATTGATTAATTTAAAGATAGCAATACAATATAAAAAAAAGATACAAATTAAAGTTTTTTTTTTTGGAAATTTGTGATTAAGTTGCACAAGTATATTTGTAGCAATAGCCAAAAATACATCGTATGGGTCAAAATTATCGATTTTTCTTTTATGCCAAAAATCATTAGGATATTAAATAAAGATCATGTTCCATGAAGATATTTAGCAAATTTCCTACTGTAAATATATCAAAACGTAATTTTCCATTAGTAATATGCATTGCTACGAACTTTATTTAGACAACTTTAAAGGCAGTTTTCTCAACATTTCGATTTTTTGGCGCCCTCAGATTCCAGATATTCAAATTGTTGTATCTCGGCCAAATATTGCCATATCCTAACAAACCATACATCCATGAAAAGCTTATTGACGCAGCTTTCAGGTGATGTATAAATCTCAATTTTAATTGAATGTAAAATACAACAGCATAGTCTTCACTGTAAGAAGTAAACATGCTTTGTTTCTTATAAAAACTACAAAAGTCCCTCCGCCAAGAGCAGTGAGTGATTTTGTCTTTGTCTTTTGTTGTTTGATTAACATTAAGCACAGAGACGGCAGAAGGAAAATTACTTGTGGTCGCTTTAAGTATTTGACCGTTTAGGTAACATCTTAAGCTAAACCTGTCTAGACGTCTCTGAACGCAAATTCTCTTTCGTGCTTTTAAAAACACGACGTCAAATAGACATTAATAAATCAAGCAGGTCCCATTTTATGCAAGTCACGTTACATGATTTTACTGATTTGCATGTGAAGTTGGACTTATATGGAGGAGCAAAAGTACACCACCGTAAAGGGACATAGAATAATTATGGTTGAAATCTGTTGCAGTTTACTTTGGGAAGTCTAAAATAAAGTAAATCTGGCCTAACTCAGTCGATATTAAAGACATCAAGGTTATATTTTTACTGAATCTTCTTTACATTATATATGATAACTTTATGTAGAAACAGTGAATCACAAAAAAAAGTCTTTAGCAGGGAGCAGTAATTGTTTTATCTCCATTATTGTATTTTCATAATCGAAATCGAAACTGAATTTCGATTAATTGCACAGCCCTAATCACAATAATCCACAGTAGGGCTGTCAAACGATTAATCGCGACTAATCGCATCCAAAATAAAAGTTTATGTTTGCATACTATATATTTGTGTACGGTGTATATTTATTATGTATATATAAATACACACACATGCCTGTATATATTAAGGAAAAATATTTTAGATTTATATCTAAAATATGTATATTTATTTATAACCTAAATTGTATACAGGTATAAATATATATACATATAAATATTTTGTTTTAATATATACATGCATGTGTGTGTATTTATATGTACATAATAAATATACAAAGTAAACACACATATTGTATGTAAACTTAAACTTTTATTTTGGATGCGATTAATCGCGATTAATCATTTGACAGCCCTAATCCACAGCACTCCAGTCCATCAGTTAACATCTTGAGAAGACAAAAGCTGAAACAAATCCATCCTTAAGACGTTTTTAACTCAAATACATTGTGTCCATAATCCATAATATTGCTGGTCTGGTCTGAATCAGGAGAGAAATCTGCACAGATCAAACACTGTTTACAAGCCAAAACAGCTCTAAACAAATATGTGGCTGGATTTAGATGTGAGAGACAACAGCAGGTGCATTTTTTCACTTGAGCAAATGTTATTGTAGATTATAGACTCATATTTGAGTTAAAAATGTCTAAATGATGGATTTGTTTCAGCTTTTGTCTTCTCAAGATGTTAACTGATGGATTGGAGTGGTGTGGATTAATTGTGATGTTTTTATCAGCCGTTTGGACTCTCATTCTGACGGCACCCATTCGCATCCATTGGTCCATTTTCACAAATCTGATGAAGAAACCAACTGATCCTAATCTTGGATCACTTGATCTGAAAAGATGACGTTTAATAGCAAAAGAAATGTGTCATTCCGTCACTGTCTCACCAATGAATGTGAATGGGTGCCGTCAGAATGAGAGTCCAAACAGCTGATAAAAACATCACAATAATCCACACCACTCCAGTCCATAAGTTAACATCTCGAGAAGACAAAAGCTGAAACTTAAGACGTTTTTAACTCAAATACATTGCGTCCATAATCCATAATATTGCTGGTCTGGTCTGAATCAGGAGAGAAATCTCCACAGATCAAACACTGTTTACAAGCCAAAACAGCTCTAAACAAATATGTGGCTGGATTTTGATGTTAAAGACAACAGGAGATGGACTTTTTCACTTAAGCAATAGAATAGTCATTGTGACTCTCCCATTTGTTGTTTTTTCCTCAGTAGTGCAGAATATGATCCATGAGAGATGCTTGATCTCAGATCTTGCTGATGTTCAGATGTTCCACCTGCATGAATAATGCCATGGTGTTTATTTACATAGAGTCTGGGCTGTGCATAGTCATTTAGGGTATTTGCATGCTGTACATAACGAGGCTGTTGTCCCGTATGTAAATCCTATGGTTGTCAACAGCTAAAAATAATGTTTTACTGTAGTGTTAAAATTTAAGCTGCAATGTCCTCGTATCCTCAGGCAGTGTCACATCAACAATACACAGTAGTCTGTTCAGTCATACAGTTTGGTGTTATTATACATCCCTGTGCAAACTAGAGTCAGAGTGTTTTTTAATGCACTGGTCAGTTTTGCTTCCATATTATATCTTCTTTCAGTCTAGTGTACAGAAAACATCTAAATACTAGGGATAAGTCCACAATGTGATAGTTTAAAAAAAAAGACAAATTAAGAATTGGGAAAAAAATTAAAATTGTGTACATTTTAAAGTTGAATTCCTTTCTCTAATGCATTTTGAGAGTTCAAAATTAAAAGCTCCAACCCATGTTCTTAACTAAGAAAACTTAGTCAGAAAAAAGTCAGTGAATTGACTTGTACCTGAACTTTAAAGGAGACTCAACCCTCTTTTTATTTGACTAAACTGCATTCACACTGGTGTTTTAGGAAGACATACAAACTAGAACATAGTAATAATAATAAAAACGACGACAGTAATAGCCATATATTGTAAAACAATTGCATTGTAAAACTAATGAACATTTCATCAGTGTATTATTTTTGCTTTACACTAGAGTAGAGAAATTAAAATTATTATTTTCTCATTTTTACACTTGAAAGAGGTATTTTTAATTTGGACTGCAATAATGTTACCCATTTAAACCGTTCATACTGCACTTTTAAGCTTTTATTTTGATGGAGAACTCCAGCTTCAGTGAAAACAGGCTTATAAAAAAAAAAAACCCACTACAAATCTAGTGAAATGCTGCAATCATCCGCCCATTCAAATGTTGGGAATTACACAAATGTGTTGCGTTCCCAAACACACGCTAAACTCACAGCACATCCAATAAACAAGTTCACTGCATTCATTCGCTGTGAACGGAGCCGTTCTGCGTTCACGAGCTGATTGTCTGAATGAAGTGTGCACTTTGCTTTGAAACATGCGGCAAAAACAGACTTTATCAAGGGATTAAGCAATATTGTGCTTTCGGTTTTAGTTTGTTTGACAGATACTGTGTCAAAGGATAATGGCCTAGTGTTAATTTTGACAGCAAATGTTGATTTAGTTTTAGTCATAGTCTTTTGACTAAAATGCCATTTAGTTGTAGTCATATTTTAGTCATCTGAATTGTTTTTAGTTTAGTTTTTGTTTTACTAAATATCTTAAGATTTCAGTTGACTAAATCTCCAGTAGATTTAGTCGGTTTAAATCGAATGGGTTTAGTCACAGTGTAATGCATTATTTAACATTTCTTATTACATAGGTTTCATATTAAGGTTTTATCATGATGGACACAGATTTGACTGCTGTGACACACAACATGCCTTTATATTAACATTAAATGAACCCACTTTTCATAAAGGAACAAGATCATAGTCTTCGTTTCAATTAAATGGTTATAAAGGGCTCATTCTATATTTAGGGGTACATTTAGCATTTGACAATGAAAAACGCTTACATAGCTGCTTTGAAACTATCTATATTGTATAAAGTGCTATATAATTAAAGGTGATCTATTGGAGTTTGTGCATAAAATACCTTTACTGGGTAACATAGTTGACAGTAACTTAGTTGACATTTTTAGGGTTTTGGGCCTAGAACTCAACTTTAAATGCTAGAACTACAGATCATATGGTATGCTTAGAAATATATTTTTATATTTTAGTTAAAAATTGCAGGAGTAATACTTGGGTAACACTGTTGACATTGAATGAATCTACTCTTGACACAGGTTTGCTAGTTTAACCAATATTAGGGGAAAGAGAGAGAACATAACTCCTAGTGTTTCATCCATGTGCTTCTAGAGGAAATATCATCATACTGTGCAAATTATGCGAGAATGGGACAAACCATTCCTTTTTGAGGGTTTTTTTTTCTAGTGGGTAACTTAGTTGACTGTTTTTTTCTGACACAAATTTATATCAAAATAAACACTTATTATTATTATTTTTGAAGCGCACACCCAAATGTCTTGATAACCTAATCTAACTAAAGACAAAACTATGAAAGTCATTTATATTTGAGGTCATTTACATGCTTAAATGCAGAGTAGAATGAGCAACTTTAAAATCGGACAGCTGAATACCAGTTTTTATGTGATATGAACATCATTTTTTAACAAAAGATATGGCTTTTTCAACATATAGTAGTGTGACTGGGAAAAATATAATTGTGTACTAGAAAATTAAGCATCGGGGCTTTATATTGATGAAAATGTATTAAAAATGTACTTCGCAGACATGAGATGTACCCACAATTATAGAATGACCCAAAGGCTGATTATGCATTCTTTATAACAAATTGTTCATCACATGAACAATTTCTCATTCTTTCGACCAGACATTTATTTATATAAATACATTTTGATTAATCTTTAGAAAAAATGTTATTATTATATATATTATTTATTTATTTTGTACGTAATTGTATTTTACTTCTTATGTTATTGTTAATGTTACTTGTATGTATCTAGGGTTTGAGAGTAATGCAATTTCAATTCTCTGTATGTATGTACTGTATATATAGCAGAATTGACAATAAAGCAGACTTTGACTTTGACTTTGACTTTTATTAGGGCTACTAAAATGACTCAGTTAAGAGCAGTGAGTGATTTTCTGTCGTTCTTTTGTTGCTTGATTAACATCAGTGCCACAGACTACTAAATTGGCAACTAAATTGGGCTGCTGCCCCTTTAAAACCAACGGATTCAATGTACTGATACAGGTCTGATAGTCTCCTAATTGTTAACGTTCGCATAAGACGTTACCGAGTGTGAATTCTCATCAAAATGGACAATTCTACATCATTTTTTGTCTATTTCTCCGTGAAATGCGAAAGAGTAACTTACTCATGTGCTGTGTGAGAGGCCCTCAAAAAAACAGAACGAAATTGGGTTGAATCAAATTTATCCATATGTCTGCTCTCATCTTACTCCCAGATATTGACATTTTTGGAAGTTTTATGAGACCTGCAGCAAATGTATGCTAGCTTATGTCCCACAAGATAGACCAATAGGCTATGATACAGTTCAAATGTACGTATCTAACATCCTTACCGTGCAGCAGATTTGTTCTGAATGAATCTCTTCCTAAATCGGCCCTCCCTAACATTGTTGTCGTTTTTATTCGTTGGCAAAAATGTCAATAGATATAGTTTGTGTCATTCAAAACAAGCTTTCGCTTCGTTATCGTCTCGTTTTCGTCAGTGAAAAAAATGTTGTTGACACAAATTATGACGAAAATAATTTGTCAACGAAAGTAGCACTGCTTTAAAGACATTTTATGTTAGAATAAATAGTTTAAATATATTTACAAAAATACACTTTTCCCCCGGAAGACCTATTGTTTCACATCGACCACGATAATATCGAGACATCGCGATATCCTGATATTGACAATATTGTCACATCCCTGCTAAATACACATTTAAGTATTTCTTTTTTTTCACTTTATCTATGTGTCTGTAGATTTTACTTCCAATCCATGTCTTAAAGAGTTTTTTCTCTTACAAAAAACACCAAACTTTGCAGTTTTATTCCTCTCTACATTCTGAAGGTTTGTTCATATTAAATTCAGACCGATTTCTGCAACATTTCACTCCCAAAAAAATGGTGAAAATGAGTTCGTTTCTGCCTGTTGACAGTGTTTTATGATTTCTGGAGAGATCAAAAGAGAAAAACCTCTAACTCTAATCACACTAGCATTATGAACCTGGATTGACATTTCTGTTCTGGAAATGTATGCAAAGTAGTAAATATTTATGTAGACAATTCTTCATTTGCATATTTGAACAACATTTCAGCAAACTTTTTTAAAGTTTATCTTCAGAATCAGAAAGGGCTTTATTGCCAAGTATGCTTGCGCATACAAGGAATTTGTTTTTGTGACAGTAGCTTCCAGTATACAACAATAACACGGACAATAAGAAAAATACAAATAAGATGAGAATAAAAAATATACATGTTTAAATATAAATAGACAAAAATATATAGAAAAATAAATTAAGAAATAAGTGGTATGTACAGTTGTGCTGTTGATGATAGAAAAACAAATAGAAAGAGATGCAGGGGTGCATTAGGATGGAGGTGGTAACAAATAAATATAAGGTTATTGCACATGTTTTTATTGTACGATGGTGTGAACATTTAGCTGTTCATAAGGTGGATTGCCTGTGGGAAAAAACTGTTCTTATGCCTGGTTGTCCTGGCATTTGGGGCTCTGTAGCGCCGGCCAGATGGCAAAAGCTCAAAGAGGGAATGGCTTGGATGTGATCTTAATGCAATCAGTAAATATGGTGTTGTTTATTAGTTACATTTTTGTTATATTTACTTGGGGTGTCTTTCTCTTAAATGTAGGGTCTACGATTTCTGGTAGGCAACGTTGACATTTGAAATGACTTGCTATCATGTCTGTTTCACACATACTCAATATGCAGTCCGTGTGCATTACGAATGGTGCAGAAGCAGCACGGACTCATTTTGCGTTTGCAGTCCGCTCCTGATCCGTGGCTGTTCCACCAACACGACATTTATCCGTTATTTTGATTTCAAATCCAAACGTGCAGCATTTCAGCACTGTGATCCTCTTTTATCACAGCACGGTAATGCAATCGTTCATAGATTTATTCACGTTTAAAATCAATAAATATAAACAACGTACTATTTAATGCACTTGACTTCGAGATTTGTATATTAAGGTGATCAAGCAAGTTGCAGCACGTTTAAACACAGCATATAGCTTCCATTGGGCTATCACAAATAATTTAAATTAAGACTCACCACAGACAGAAACAGTCGGCTATCGTGTCTTTCGTTTGCATTAAATCTTTATTGAAAGCACAAGTGCGTCTATTACGTTGCCTTATCCTTGTTTTAAACGTAGCCAAAAACCATGCGTTGTCTGTGAAACACAGGCTTTATTTATGTGCATTTATGGTGTAATCTCTACATTTCCGTGTCAATCCATGCTCATTTTACACGAACGATGCTCTGTCGCTTTAATTCAACGCATGCACTACAACAAAAAATAGACTCTGTGCGTTTTGCTAGTACTGTGTGTTGAAACCGTGTAAGGTTTAGCTCTGTTTCACAAGGAAAACGACGTTCGTCCTCGGCGTCCGATCGCAGGTCTTCCCGCTCCTTCAGTTCTCTCCAGCGCTGCAAAGCTAATCCTATATTCACACGGGTCCTACTTCTTGCCTTATCGTAAGCCTTTTTTGTTCCACAGACGACTTTTTCTTTTCTTTTTTATCCGCCATCTCAATTAGGGTTGCCAACTTCTGCAAAGGAAAATAAGGGACGATCTTCGTTCTTTATAGGAAAATAAGGGACATTATAAGGGACATTCAAAAAAGTATCTTCTTTTGCTTGAATTAAATGCTAAAATTAATCTTAGACATAAACACGTTTTTTTTAACCTATTTGTGTACAATGTAATTCTAAAAAGAATTATGTCATATAAAAATGTCACACACCATACACACAAACCATGTGTATATGAGTAAAGTATTTTACCACCATAAAATTGTGACTGTGACGAGAAACAAATTGTTCTTTTAAATGCATTTTGTAATTTTTATTTAAAAGTGCGTTAATCTTTTAACAACTGTAATTCTTATGTATTGTGCAATGAAAAGTACAGGATTTGATAAAGTCAAATCATTTTATATGAACAGCAACTAATTAAATTTAGACATGCATGTGGAAATGTTACTTTACAGTAAATGTAGAAATGTTGTTTTTTTTGTTCCACATTTTTATGAACAATGCAAACAAAAGTGCAAAAGTTGAATAGATTAAAGTGCACAAAAAAAGATTTTCACTTTTTCCTCCTTTGCTTCTCAAAGCCCAATCATTTTTCCATGAGTACTTCTTCTCACTTCTTGCAGTAGCAAGAATTTGTTTGTCTTGAAGTAGGTACAGTTTTATAAAATTCATATCATGGTGTGTTAATGGTGATAAGCAGTTCACTTTTCATGAGCTCAACAAAGCATCCAGGTAACGTACTGTAACAACACTCAATGACAGAGAGCTCTCAGCATACACGCATAGACACGCACAAACAGACACACGCACGCACACATCTCTTGAAACAGTTAAATATTTAGATTCACTCTTTAACTAAGCAACTGTATACCGCTACCTTGCTCAGACATTAACCCCACATTCAGTGTATATATACTCTGCATGTAGATTATACGGGACAAACTGCGTTCTGTATGGGGTTAATACGGAACGCTGCTTTTATGTCTTAACTACGGAACGATTCCTTATTATACGGAACGGTTGGCAACCCTAATCTCAATCTCGTTTGGCTCGGCTAATGTCACACATGTGCACTGAGCGCTCTCTCCACCCCATCATGTGAAGACACGCCTGTAACTGCTGATTGGCTACAAGTTTGTTTTTCTAAGCGGCCCGAATCAGTTTCCCAAAGCGTTTTTTAAAAATCGTGGACCCTACCTTTAACTTTTGGATAATTAATATGCAGTTTGCAGGCTTTAATATGTAATTGTGGTGTATATGTGACGTGATCAGGCTTTAACGTGTCATGTGTTTGTGTTTCAGCCATCTTCCAGATCATCCAGAGCATCAGGCAGGGCATGTGAGCGCCGTCGGCAGACGCCAGAACTCAACCACTCACTGATCTTCCATGCAGTCATTCGCTTCTGTTCATCTCTTAGTTGTTTACAGCTTATTTTATGTGTGTGTGTGTGTGTGTGTGTGAACTCAGAGAAACGGCCGTGTGTAAATCAGACATCAGTTAGCCATATGAGTCTGTACGTCCGTCTCTCCTCCTCCCTCTGACAGGAAATTAATGCTGTGTAATAATGATTTTATACAAATAAAAGGTATTTTCTCTATCGGCACTGTGTTTTATTTTCAAAATGAAAACCAACACAAATTCACCATGACCATATAGTCTGTCTATCAGTGTTGGGGAAAGTTACTTTTAAAAGTAATGCATTACAGTATTGCGTTACTCCTTATAAAAGTAACTAATGTCGTTGCTTTTTATGGAAAGTGCAGCGTTACGTTACTTTTGCATTACTTTTTAAATCTGGGCAGGGCTTGCTTGTTTGTTTTTAATATAAAAAGTTCTATTTTTATCAAATGTAAAAGCCCTTTCACACTTAAAAGTGAAACGAATAAGCCTCAGGCTGAAGGAAGACTACATTCATGTCTGTACAGCAGAACTGCAGGAGAAGAAGGTTGCTCTTCAGCAATGAGAAAAACAATGAGGCACAAATGTTAGTTTGTCTAAAGTCATTTTTGCTTATTAGTATTGTTGAACTGGATCATCAAAGGTCAGCAGCAAAGACATTGGTTAGTAAAATGGGATTAAATACATAAAGGATATATGTGACTCTGCACCACAAAACCATAAAAAGTCATAAGGGTAAATTTGCAATTGAGATCATCATACATAAATAAGCTTTAATTTGATGTATGGTTTGTTAGGATAATAAAAGGACAATATTTGGCTGAAATACAACTACTTGAAAATGTGGAATTTGAGAGT
Organism: Cirrhinus molitorella; assembly: GCA_033026305.1. Taxonomy (NCBI): domain Eukaryota; kingdom Metazoa; phylum Chordata; class Actinopteri; order Cypriniformes; family Cyprinidae; genus Cirrhinus; species Cirrhinus molitorella. The sequence continues at coordinate 31,886,643 of CM065132.1, forward strand.
GCAAAAAAATCTAAACAAGTTTAAATTTGTCTAAATAAAGTTTTTAGCAATGCATATTATTAATCAAAAATTAAGTTTTGATATATTTATGGTAGTACATTTACAAAATATCTTCACAGAACATGATCTTTACTTGATATCCTAATGATTTTTGCCATAAAAGAAAAATCAATAATTTTAACTAGGGCTGTTAAACGATTAATCGCATCCAAAATAAAAGTTTATGTTTACATACTATACGTGTGTTTACTCTGTATATTTATATAAAAACACACACATACATGTATATATTTAAAAACAAATTTATATGCATATATATTTACCTGTATACAATTTAGATTATAAATAAATATAAATATTTAAATGTAAAATATTTTTCCTTAATATATACATGCATGTGTGTGTATTTATATATACATATACACAGTACACAGACATATAGTGTGTAAAAATAAACTTTTATTTTGGATGCGATTAATCGTTTGACAGCCCTAATTTTAACCCAGACAGTGTATTTTTGCCTATTGCTATACCCGTGCTTCTTAAGACTTTAACATATTTAATTATTGCACATTTGCTTCATATTGTTAGTTTGCATTTACTGTAGCCTATTAATTAAACGCCTTTTCCAATTTTAAAATACAATTTTTTTGTAAATGAAAAAGTAATGCGTTACTTTACTAGTTTTTTTTAAGTAATCTAATTACGTAACTCGCGTTACTTTTAATGCGTTACCCCCAACACTGCTATCTATCGATCTATCTATCGATCTATCTATCGCGCTCAGTCTGTCCGCCCGCCCGTGCGCGAGCTCGGCTCTGGCGGGCGCGCGCCTGCGTGACGTCAGTGGTGTGAAGAAGATGGCGGCGCTCGTGAAGGCGGAAGGTAAGTGGCGGAATCCGTCGCTGTTGCGGTTACGCGTTGCTGTCAGCGGGCGAACAGCCGTTTATCAGAACCCCTCCGCACGGTTCGGTTCGATCCCGGTGTGCGTCCCCGTTTCTGTTCCTCCTGCATTAGTGTATCGTGTGTGTTTGTATCCCGCTTATCAGTGTGTGTGTCAGTCAGTCAGTCAGTCAGTCAGGGGCCTTTGGGTTTGTCATATTTATGTTTATGAATAAAATAATGAAAGACGGGTTCGGTCGGTCCGGTCTGCGTCGACTGGTCTGTGTGAGTGTGTTATTTTGTGTGTGTGTGTGTGTGTGTGTGTGTGTGTGTGTGTGTGTGTCGGTATCAGGTGTGTGTGCGGTAGACGGTGCCGTTATGTCTCTGACAAAGTAGTATTACCACGTTTTAGTACACTGCTACTGCTCTTTGTGTTAATGTTTAAGTATCGTATCATACAGTTTAATGGCATTGCCATCTGATGCCGCTGTACCATGGTACTGCCACATTATTTTGGGGGTAATTAGTGTAGATCAGGACTGAATCTGACAGAATATCATGTAAACACATTCACAGAATAATACAAAAAAAAGGTATTGATCATCAACATACACTGAAATGTGTTGAAATGTCATGTTAGGCTATACTTCACATAGGCTGATTAATTGACTTGACATTATTTTTATGTTGACTTAATGGCTTTAATAAAGAGCTGTGGGATTTAGTCTGTTGACATTTAATTTCTTCTCAAATCTACTGACAGTAATGACCATTTTCTGTTTACAGATACTTTGGAGAATGAATATGTGACCGTGAACCACAAAACCAGTCATAAGGGCCAATTTTTTGAAACTGAAATTCATACGTCTGAATAAAAAAAGCTTTCTATTGATGTGTCGTTTGTTAGGATAGGACAATATTTGTAAGAGATACAACTATTTGAAAATCTGAGGGTGCAAAAAAACTAAACATTGAGAAAATCGCCTTTTAAAGTTGTCCAAATGAAGTTCTTATCAATGCATACTGATGCAAGTTTTGATATATTTACGGTAGGAGAATTACTAAATATCTTCATGGAACATGATCTGTACTTAATATCCTAGTGATTTTTGGCGTAAAAGAAAAATAAATAATTTTGACTCATACAATGTATTTTTGGCTATTGCTACAAATATACATGCACTGCTTAAGACAGAAATAAGTTTAGAAATGAGTCTTAGATGACTGTGTGACAGCACAGGTGTAGTTTGATGGTTTGTGGGTTCAGTTCTGATTACAGACACACTGACGCTGCTGTAGTCGTGTATTAGTGTTAGAATAGTATTTACTAATAGCATGGCTCTTTTGTGTGTTTGTGTATGAGTTGGAGGCGGAGCTATGCTGAATATAGAGTGCTGATTGGTTGAAAATTATCTGACGAGACTGATATTCCTCAATCTGTGAGCAAGTTTAAATTTTGCATTTTTATTTCACTTTATAAAAGAAAATCATTAATTGAAAGCCAGTAGACACTTATGATAGAACACTGAGTTATATTAATGTATTACTGTTGCAAATTATGAATCTAATATGAACTTTTGAAAGGAAAGGAGTGTATTTAAATACTTTATTGTATACTGTCTTTATGTGAAGTCAGACACTGATCAGCTTGACATTTTTTTAAATTTAATTTTTTTTTTAAGTTTAACACTAGGTTTGTTTACTTGCACTGATTTTCATAAATCTGAATGAATCCAAAACAATTTCAGACTTTTCAGGTGTGTTTTTTGTGTCTAACAAGTAACTCAGATAAATAAAATAAAATCAATTTCAGTGATTTTGTTAAAGAGTTGAATGTTTTACAGGAGTCCCGTTATCCTGCTAATTGTTAGCCAACGAATTAACAAGAATTTTCCAGTCGTTCATGATTTACTAGATTGAAATGTCTTATGATTTTAGTTGTTCTAGCATACTGTAATGCTTGTTTTTTTGAGGCCTGAGGGTGTTTGAGTGATGATTTTGGGAAACACAACATCAGCGACTGAACCAGTGAGTTTGTCAGAGCAATGACTGACGCAGAAAGTCTTCAGGGAACCTCTTAGAAATCATTGCTTTTTGCTGTTAAAATTTGGTGTCACAAAAAATGTCACATGAAAGATTTTTGTGGTAGTGGGGTTTTTACCAAATTTCTATTTCCGTAATTGTGGTAAAATCAGTGTAACACGTGGCATATTGCTTTATTTCTCCATTAAGATCTGAAGTGGTTGTCATGTGAATGTTGTTGATTTGACCCAGTAAGAATCAGAGCTGATGTTTGGCTCAAAACCTATGTTTTATTGACAGTATTTCATATGATGATTTATTCGTGGTTTATTCTCTGACGATTCAGTGTTAGGATCAATTTGAATGTTTTATTTAGAAATTGCAACAGCATCTGTTTTGCTTATGAAGTATTAGCAATAGAAATGATCTGTGTTCGACTGATAGTTTGGTGACTGATGCTAAAACGCTTAATGAGGATTTCGGTATAAGTCATAATAAACCAATGAAATGAAATCCAGAAAAATTTAAATTTTTAAAACACGAAACATGGGGAAAATAAAACAGAATTTCAGAAAAAAAAAGTAAAAAAAAAAAAAATATTTTTATAAATTGTTGTTTACTTGTATAAGTTTCATGATTTCAATTAATTAATTCTTTTTGGTTACCAAAATGCAACCATTAAAATGGTTGCATGGAAAAATTAAACTCTATTTGCAAAGGAAAAAAAAAAATATTTGGAAGAAATAAAAAATCAGATAAATTTCATAAGGCCCTAAAAATATATATTTAAAAAAAAAAAAACTTGTAAGTAGTAGTAGTAATAATAACAACAATAATAAATTGTATATGTTTAATGATTTCAATAAATTAGACATATTTTTTGATTACTAAAACTTAATTTAACCATTAAAACAGAACCCAGATTTTTTTTTTTTTTTTTTTTTTAAAAAGGGAAATATTATTGCAATTTCAAATAGCTGTTCAATGTAAGTATATAATAATAATTATAATTCTAAAAAGAGTTTTAGAAAAAATAATACAGAATCCATAAGGCCCTACATAAATTAAGGATGTGTGAATGAATCTCAAAATATAGCATGTACTCAAGATATTCATAGCAATGTGAAAAAATATCCTTTGACAAGACTATTCATACATTTTCTAACACATACCCAGCCTGATCAGTAGCTGATTTCATATATATTGGACTATAACTTCAAAATGATATGTTTTTAGAAAAAATGGCTTTGTTTTCAACACTGGCTAAACGTGTTTTAGATATTTTGGCCGCATTTCGAAATGTAATCAAGGCTCTCTTTGATATTTTGTGATCGAATCGCAGAAATTGAGAGTTGAGACATCAGGACAGTTTACATGCGAGTGTTGTGTGATTATTTCTGGACCGAACTGATGAACGGATCCATCAGTCAGAACCATTAAACCAGCAGCAGCAGCAGCACAGGGAACACATCAATATTATATAAAAGAAACACGTGTGTGTGTGAGTGTGTGTGTGTGAGTGTGAGAGAAAGAGAGAGAGAACTGTGAGAATACATTTGATCACCTACTGCTGCGGTTACCAGGCAACACAGACGACAGATCCGGAGAGACAGAGACTTTCTATAGAAATTCATCACAGTTATAGATAGTCTAGTTATATGCATTCTAATCTTGTTTTTATCTGGAGCCTTTTATTGTAGTTTCTGTATTTCTTTATAAACCCCAGTTTATGTTCTGTGTGTGTGTGTATGTATGTGTGTGTGTATGTATGTGTGTGTGTTTGCTGGTTTTGCTATAAGTGTGTGTTTTTGTGTGTGAACTCACATCCACCACAGAATAATTCACAATGCAGGTGCTGATTCAGTATTTTAGCTTAATATACATATTATGTGGTTTATGTAAATTTATGTATCTTCAAAGAAGTCTCACTAACGCTGCATTTATTCAATCAAAAATGCACAAAAAATGTGAAATATTATTATAATTTATAACAGCTGTTTTCTATGTGAGTATCTGTTAAATTGTAATTTATTTCTGTGATGCGCAGCTGAATTTTCAGCATAATTACTCCAGTCTTCAGTATCATTCTAATATACTGAAAGAAACATTTCTGATTATTATCAATGTTAAAAACAGTTGTGCGACCCAATATTTTTGTGCACTCCATCATACCTTTTATTTTCCAGAATTAACAGATAGAAAGTTCAAGAGAACAGCATTTATTTGAAATAGAAATCTACTGTGGCATTCGAAAAGTCTTTACTGGCACTTTTGATTCATTTAATGCATCCTTGATGAATAAAAGTATTAATTCATTATTTTTTTCCCTCTAAACATTTAAGTGATAATGTATAAATCTGTAAAAATCATGTAGAAATCTTAATGATTTGAAAAGTAGTATGTATATTTAATAGAATTTACTATTTAGAAACCATATATTTTTTAAATATATCTATTTCAAAACAACCTTTTTTATATTGTTTTACTTGGTTCATAAATATTGAATCATTTATAACTGATGTTTGTAATCAGTTATGATCACAAAACAAAATAAGTAATAAACAAAAACAATAAAATATTAATAAAATATTAAAATGTATTATTACTTATTCAAACAGTAGATTTAAGGCTTTAAGGTAATTTCCTTTTTTTTTCATTTCTATTTGCTATTTCTTGTTTCTTTTAATGTATACAGGTAGTGACTTATTTCTATTTTAAAATGAGTGAAATTAGTTTTTCACTGCCCATTTACATTTGTGGATGAAGAATTTTCCATATATAATGAGTAAATTCACAATAAACCAAATTTTGAAGTCAGCAGTATACTCCTAAAAAAAATAAAATATCCTTTTCTTTGAGTTGCAATTCAACATTAGTACACACTTTAAGTCATTGTCTTTACAAAACTTTGCAATTGATAAATACAGTGAACAATCTTGAATGATACCTCTCTAATTTGATTAGTGATACAAAAGCGTCCAGAGATCTTAAAGGTTTCTTTCCAGTTGACATCTTGACTCTCTAAAAGAACACTGGGAATTTTCTGTTAACTTTTGTTTTATTTCCTGTCAGTGCTGCAGTTTCGTCCTCCCTGGATCGTGTGACTGCCTCCTGCAGGCTGGAGGAGTGTGTGAACTTCACCATGAACAACAAGGACGCGACCACAGAGTCCGGTCAGTCTCACACACACACACGCACACACACATACACACACACACACTGGTGTTCCTATCATTACGGGTTTGGAACCTATGGAAGCATATGGGTAGCGAAATTCAATTTTAAATGTAATATGCAAAATGGAAAAGCAGTGTGTAAAATGGCAATGTATTTCTTTATTTAAATGTACATTTCCCCATACATGTGTGCAACATTTAGTTCAAAATGAAAATTCAATTATACACAATACATTTGCCATTTCCTACAATAGTTTTAATATGTAAAGCAAAAACATATATTTAATTCTTTAGAAGTTGCAAAATTAAAATGAAAATGTATTACCCAAATTTTGGGTTTTACATGTCTAAGCAAAAACTGTAGCAAAATTATCATTTAAATGGTGTATTTCCTAAATGCATCTGATTAGGACACATGGGATTGCATTTTAATCGTAATACCGCATGATAATTGTAGCAAAATGCAGTGAGAATTCCAGAATGCATTCTGAGCCAAAGGTGCAGCAAAAGGGTAGCAAATTGCTGATTTAAATGTCTTTTATTTTTCTTAAATGCATTGACACTTACATATATGACATTTAATTTGCATTTTCATTAAAAACGCTGCAATGAATTTGAAAATGCATTCTGAGCTGATCACGCCCCTGACCTGTCAATCATTACATCAAGGCGGGACTCTACAACATGATGCACAACAGGTCTCCCTGTTCACCATTAACCAAACACGTTTCACCTGCCTCAACATCTCTGTTTACACTCCGATTGATGCACAATAAACAAACAGACAGTGCAATTCTACGCATTTACCAACTTCGTCCGTAAAATAGTGCATGTTCTGTGGCACCTAAGCGGCATGCGCCTGCCACAACCACATCTCTCACTGTTTACTGTTTACACATTGATATGCAATACGCAATTCTACACGTATTTACCTATTTACTACCTTACCCCGTGTCTACATCGAGCGTGATTAATCGACTGATAGTTTTTAAAATGGATACTGAATGGAAACTAAAACAGTGGTCTACTATTAAAAAAAGGGACTGAACCATACTTTGTAAAAGAGTAAATACATTAATATTAATTATATATTTAAAAATATCAGTAAATGTTGAAATTAACACACTAACAAGGAACAATACTTATATTTTGCAGCTTTTATTAATCTTAGTTAATGCTACAAATAGACTCTTATTGTGAAGTGTTACCATTTCATATCAACAGTCTTTAAACATCTACTACACAAGAGCCATAGCATTGAAATTACATCATATGGATATTGTATGTATACTCTTACACCAAACGGACATAAGTTTACTTCAAGAATGATCAAAAAGCGGCATAGATGAGTTTGAAGTTCGGTGTTTAAAACAACAGAGCAAACGGAAAGAGAAAGCGCAATCTATATTATAGCTCTCTATATGAAACATACAGAGAAAGAAAAACGTTCTGCTAAAAATGCACAATACACACATCATCATCTTCCAGCCAATGGTGAAGTCTTTATGTACATTTACATCGATTTGGGACAGATATGATATATTTAATGTAAAACTCTCTCTGTGATGCGGCAGGATTTCTGTGGGCTGAATGAACAGTTTGCTGTCTCACATCACTAGCTTTAAACATGCAACTTGTTGGCTAACAAATATATTAATGTGATCAGCTGGATATAAACTAATGCAAATAGATTGTAAAAATCGTGACATTAAACATTTGGGTTGGAATCACTGTTTTAACCTCTTGAGGTGTGGCTGATGTTCGCTTCGTCTCAGTCTTGATAGCAAACATACTGCTGTGCTTTTCTCTACTAATGCTTCACTTTAATTCTGAATCACAATTTATAATTTATAATATCAAAGGTAAAAACTGGCAGAACTGTAACTTATTAAACTAATATTAATTTTCTTGATATCCCACAGGTAAAAAATAAATAAATAAATAAAAAAAAACGCTATGAAGTATAAAAACGCAATCAGGTAAAGCTTTAACCATAAAAGGTTCATGGGTGTAGGCTACATGACTTCACAAACATGTGCAGCAGCTTTTTCCACGTAGTCTAATGCTCTTTTCACATAATTAAATATTCTCTAATCCAAATGGTTGCATTTCTTAATTAATGAAATTAACATTTCAATTCTACTCAGCCAACAGCAAGAATTGCAAAATAATGAAGAACATATGAAAAGGAGATGGCCACAATACCAAGTATTGGAGGAATATTAAAATCCAACATGAAAAAGAATAAATGTTGCTTTTGTAGTTGTAGGAAATAAAGATGACCAAGTAAATTTAACAGCTGTGGTGGTGGTGGTAAGGCATATATCTCAGTAATCAGCTGGGTTTATGCTCAGGAAACTACACAAAAATTCTCATAAAGAGCGTGAGAGCGAGGCATACTTTCTTTACCGCTCTGCATGCAACGGCCATGCTATCTTACGTAGAAAACTACCATTTAAAAATGCTACCACTCAAAAAAATATATGCAGCATGCATGTGGACATCTAAATAATCCTGTATTTACTATTACAATAATCCTATGTATAAAAGGACATGCCGTTTTTACCACATTCATAGTGTCTGCATCATGAAAATATGTGTTATGAATGAATGCACCTGCACTGCAAAAATGCCTTTCTTACTTTTAAGTATTATTGTGTTGTTGTTTCCAATCAAAATACCTAAAGATTCTTAAATCAAGATGCATTTTCTACGCAAGAAAAAGGCATACGGTATTTAGTCATTTAAGTATATTTTTCTTATTTTGCAAATTATCTGTCAGTGGGGTAAGAAAAATAATCTTGTTTCCATTTGCATTAAGAATATTTTTCTTGTTTTAAGCAAAATGCACTAAATTTACATTCCAAAAATACTCACTAAGAAAAGCATTTTTGCAGTGTAAATGATTGAATGAGGCATTTAAACATTGCTTATATCTTAAAAAGGGGGAGGAGACCAAAAGAAACCCTAGGTTTAATGAAGAAAACCTGCTCCTCACCAGAAGTGCCAGTATCACATGTGTGAACAAACAGCAGGTGTTGTTAGTGATTTCTGCCTCTAGATGCCGCTCTCATCAAACATATCTATGGCTCTCAGACTGTATAATGACAGTGGAGCCTTCTCAGCCGCTTTAGCAATGAACGCAACCCGGAAAAACTATCGGCACAGATTTTTGCAGGTAACCGATAATTCCACCAGTCAACTATCGGTGCCAATTATTCTGCAAAACCGATACATCGGTCAACCTCTAATGTTGAGGCAGGTGAAACGTGTTTGGTTAATGGTGAATATTGACCTGTTGTGCGTCCTGTTGCCGAGCCCCGCCTTGATGTAATGATTGACAGGTGGGGGGCGTGATCGGCTCAGAATGCATTTTCAAATTCATCATCGTGGCGTTATTAATGAAAATGCAATTGAAATGTCATATATGTAAGTGTCAGCGCATTTAAATCAGCATTTTGCTAACATTTTGCTGCACCTTTGGCTCAGAATGCATTCAGAAATTCTCACTGCATTTTGCTGCAATTATCACACAGTATTACGATTAAAATGCAATCCCATGTGTCCTATCCTTCAGTCTAAATGCATTTAGGAAAAACACTATTTAAACGCTAACTTTGCTGCAGTTTTTGCTTGGGCATATAAAACATATCTAATCAGTTTGGGTAATACATTTTCATTTTGCAACTTATAAAGTGTTAAAATATGTATATGATATACTTGAGTTGTCATTTTGCATTAAATGATGCACATATGTTTTGGAAAATGTAAATTTAAATACAGAAATACATTGCCATTTTACATATTACATTTCAAACTGAATTTCGCTATCCATATGCTTCCATATAAAACCTGCCTCTCACACAAAACTACTGGCATTTTTACATTCCTATAACACTTCATTCCGTGTGGTTTATAAGCTTGTTTCTAAACAAGGACTAACAAAATGGACTGGTATTACTCAGGGTTCCTACAGGGTTTGGAAAAGTATGGAATTTGAAGTATTTATTTTTTATATATATATATATATAATATATATATATATATATATATAATAAAAAAAATTGAGAATTTAATGACAAATGAATTTATTTTACAAGAAGTGAGATTTCAGGGCAGCTGTTTAGTGATTATGATTGCACTTTTTGATTATTCAAAATACAGGTTATAAGCATTTTGGGTTTCTTCTCAAAATGTTCTTAGCATCATATAACATAGCCTCAAGCACTTTTGCAAAAATAAAAAATATACAGACTTTAATAAGCGCATGAGAAACCATCGAACTTAGCATATAGGAAAATGTACAACCTATTTCATGGTGTGCACTAAAAGCCTATCAAACAGCACCTGATTACTGGACTAAGCTATCTTTCATGTCTAGTTTGCTAATACTGTCAAAAAACACACAAGGCTTACATATAAACACAGTTCTAAAGTGAAAGTAAACAGTTGAGAGAAAAACGGATGAGTGCCCGTATATTAAATGCGTGCAGATCTTAAAGCAAACTAAACATGCTGTCGATCTTCATTAAACTGACAGTTCATTCAAAAATGTACTCACTCACATGTTGTCCCATGTTTTTTCTTCTGCTGGATAACAGTAGCTGGTCCCCACTGAAAAAAAAATAAAACACTATGGAAGTAACTGGAGACTGTTTGGTTACCCACATTCTTCAAAATAAATACTATGTTCAACATGTTAAAGTTTAAAAAAAACTCGACAGTGAGTAAATGATGAATTGTCATTTTTTGGTGATGGTAGGCTAATAAAACAAAACACAGAGAAACCACTCACTGCTCTTGACTAAAGAGCTTTAATAAAAGTTGCTTTAATAAGAGTCAATGTATAATTGATTTATATAGTTACATTTTTATTAGTGCTGTCGAACGATTAATCGCATCCAGAATAAAAGTTTATGTTTACATACTATATATTTATGTACTGTATATATTTATGATGTATATATAAATACACACACATGCATGTATACATTAATGAAAAGTATTTTAGATTTATATCTAAAATATTTATATTTATTTATAATCTAAATTGTATACATCTATAATTATATATACATATAAATATTTTGTTTTAATATATACATGTATGTGTGTGTATTCATATGTACATAATAAATATACAAAGTAAACACACATGTAGTATGTAAACATAAACTTTTATTTTGGATGCGATTAATCGCAATTAATCGTTTGACAGCCCTAATTTTTATATTTGTTCTTTCAGTTTCTGGAGTGCTACTGTTAAATACACTTTACCTGAAAATTAAAGCACTGTTTGTTTGATATATAATTGTATATTATGTGTATTTGTAGCATGTAGCCTATCTTTGTACTTATTTTTTAAAAACAAAGATAAAATAATGACACTTTTTTTTTTTTTTTTATCTCTGGCCACTTTGGACTAAACATCTGCCATTCTTTTTATGTTATATTTTGTGAACTTTCGGTTTTAAAACGGGGAAATTAGTTTGGCTGTACTGCTCAGACAACTTGCAAAATAGTAAAACCAACATGACAAAGAATCGTGATAAAATTGTGAATTGTCATGTTTTTTTTGTTTTTTTTTATTAAAAATTATGATATGATATTTTGCCATATCACCCACCCCTAGTAGGAACCCTGATTACTATACTTGTGGAGATATTTGATCCTGAAATGCATTGATTATGCTGAACTCTGCTGAATGTTTGAGTGTGTGATGATGAGTATCAGTCAGAATGATGATAACAGTAGTAAAGTGTGAGGCTGACTAGTGTTTTGTGTTGAACAGAGACCAGCGGTCAGATGAAAGTGTTTTTACCCAATAAGCTGTTGGAGTGTTTGCCTCGCACCACCACTTTACCCAAAGAGAGACTGCGCTGGAACACCAACGAGGTGCGTGTCGCTCACAGACGCCACTGACACACTATTGTAGATTCTGCTCATATTTTAAATATTATAAAATACTTTAAATATGTTTTTTAATGTCTAATGTAGGGATGTAACGATAACCGGTTTGACGATAATCATGATAAAATTCTCCAGTTAGTATTTAATTACCACGATTTTTCACAACTTATGATAAATATATACTGTCCAGCGTAAAGCAAAGTTTAAATAAGTCTCATGTGTGCAGACCACGCAGAGTAGTTTCGTTTTGAATGAAAGCATGACGGAAAGCTCAATGGCGTTGTGTTTTGATCTTCATTCCATGTAATGCCTCATAAAGTAGTTTTCTTAATAGCAATGCTGCTTTGTCCACGGAGTTCACGGAAACAGCTGTAACTTTGCTGTTCCATAAGCGCCGCCTAGTGGCAGAGAGTGGATTTACATTGACTTACGATTACGTTCAGCCTGTTTACAGTTTTTGTCTAGCTAAAACGGACCAAATTTGCATGCCCTGCTGTCAACTGACCTTTTGATGAAAAACAAGGATTCTACACATTTAAACAATTGAGATAATACACATAGAATTATTTAGATAAAATACATATAACATTTATTGATTTGACTTAACCATTTTCTTTATTTAAAGGCTCAAATGTGATGTTTACCATTTTATAAAACCTCTTTTAAAGCTTTATTTGAACATTTCAAACATGTTATTAGATAACTGTTGAAGAGAACTGTTGTCAGTCATGTTGTAATATAAAATCTCATTGGTAATGTTATTGTTTTAGTGTTTGTGCAAACAGAAGTCATTTTATATGTTGTTTGTTGATTTTAAATATAAAACTTGGTGAAACAATTTGTGTTAGTACTTTTTAAACATTTCCGGCCCATTTTAACAATACCGTGATAATACTGATAACCGTGATCATTTTTGTCACTATAATTGTGATAAGAAAATTTCATACCGTTACATCCCTAGTCTAATGTTTTTACTTGTTTTTATGTCAGTTTCAATTTTAATTTTTGTAGTACATCAAGTTAATCTAAATGAAAACTAACAAGTTTCACTAATATAGTGTCATCTAGGGATGTGGTGAGATCCCACTGGTCTCGCAAGAACCTGACATATATCCTCGTAAAACATTTTGCAGTGTGCACATTAGAGCTGCACGATTAATCATTAAAAGATCGCAATCTCTGCTCAAACACCCACACGATCTTATTCCTGAATGACAACCATTCAGCAGTCTATTATGACTGTTTCACATCGCGCTGCTTGCGCTCCACTGACGCTTACGATGTGAAACAGGTGTTAAAGACATTCAAATCTGCATTCATGCTGCTGCTGATCCAGAAAGAGCAACACAATCAGTCTTTTTAACCATATAATGAAAATTATTTCTGTGTTGCAGTCAGGGTTTGAAATGAACAATCACTGGCCAATTTGGCGGGTTACTTTTCATAAGTTATGTTCACTCATTAATTTCTTAGGGAAGTTCATTCAAGCCAAATCAGGTTTAGTGCGAATACTGAACTAGTGAGACATCATGACATTATGGAGTATATTGCAAAAACCAAACGAAACTTACGGAGTGCAGGCATTTGCGAATACGTGATGAAGTCTGGTTAGACTAACTTATAGACTTCTACTAGATTATGCGTTCTTTCGCTGCATGATTGAGTATATTAATATGCATTAAGAATGAACATATAATTTAAGATAAGGAGGCAGAAAATGTATATTTTGTATCATTTCATACATTTAATCAATATCACACGAAGAGTGACGTTTTTTTTTCTTAAAAAAACAGTGTGGTTACAAATGTGATATTAATTTCATATAGCAGTTTAATAAACAACAGGTTAATATCAAGAGACTTGCTTTAGATACCATATTGACTGTTTTTGCTTTATTTCACCAACAAAAGTAATTCAAAACACAGCCACAGCATTGCTTTGTGTCTCTGTGCGACATATAACTTATGTTTTCAGTTGCAATGACTCACTTAACAGTGACTTGCTGCCACCTACTGGCGCTTTTAATTTCACATTTAAAGTATCTTTTCATTTTTTTTTTAAATAATTTCAAATATCAGTATTCAGTGTTTTATGTTTCGAATATTAAAACATTATTTCTGCATTTGTAACTGCAGGTTAAAGCATTCCATGTCTCTCTAAGCTGCATTAATGTGTGGAAATACATCTAAATGACACTTCATATGCAACTTCTGCAAAGATGAATTTTGTTGATGGTGATTTCATTTTAGTAACACACTAAATGTATTTTTAGGGTGACTGCATTTATTGTGTTTCATCTATGCAAGTAATTGATTATATATGACAATTATTATATTCAGTGGCTTCTCCTATTTTTCTTCTTGATATTTAGTGCCAGTTTATCAGGAAGTGATGATTTTGTTCGCTTTGGCTCGTTGGATGGAAATGGTGCTTTATTCGCAAATGTTTTATGCGATATTCCAGTTTTGCACATGACTTAAATTCGCACATGTATGTAATATAATGTGTATTTCCATTACAGATTTAGGTCTTTCATATAAGGTGGTATTAAAAAGGTCCTAAAAAGTCTTAAATATCACTTCTTCATGTCTGTAGAAACCCTGAAATGAAATTGAGAATAAAATTGCCTTGGTAACTAGCTGAAATAAAATAAGTTGTTAACATATGTTTATGTATGTAACATGTTTATGTACATTTATGTAGTTTTAAGTAACAAAAATGCTTTTTTAGGTTTTTAATTTTAGTTTTAGATAGCAACAATAATCACAACACAACAAAACAACTGGTTTATAATGGACACACTAAATGATAATGTACATTTTCATAACACTGTTTGTCGTGTGTGTTTCAGGAAATTGCATCCTTCCTGATTTCGTTCGACAGACATGACGAGTGGCTTTCTTGCACGCTTAAGACCAGGTGACTGATGATAGACCTACTGAAGCTCTGACCTGCGAACACACAGCTAAACGAGCAGAAAGCAACAAGGAAATGTCAAAATATCAACAATATTTATAATGAGAAACATTCTAATACACAAATGACAACATTTATAGCGATTAAACATTTAATCTAAAAGTAATATGAAGAAGATTATTATCAATGTCCTGTTTAATATGTTCGTGTGTGCACATACAGGCCACAGAACGGGTCGATCATCCTGTACAATCGCAAGAAGGTCAAATACCGGAAAGATGGATATTGCTGGAAGAAGAGGAAGGACGGAAAGACGACCAGAGAGGATCACATGAAGCTAAAGGTTCAGGGCATGGAGGTGAGAGCGCCACCTAGAGATCAAACACGTGTGTGATGATGATGATGATGATGATGACGAAAAGACGCTCACATGTTTCCCTTTCTCCTCCTGCAGTGTCTTTACGGTTGTTATGTTCATTCCTCCATCGTCCCAACATTCCACAGGAGATGCTATTGGCTGCTGCAGGTTAGTTATTATGAGCATGTGACACTAATCTACCCAATTAGAAGCCTGGATATGTGCATATTAAAAAGAAGCTATTGTAATGATAATATTTTTTTATACCTAATTTATGCATTCCGTCAGTTCTAGAAATGAAAGGAAAAAAAATTAACAAAAAGTGAAAAAAAATTATATATTTTAATTTTAGAATTTATGATTTAATACATTTGAATGAGAGTTTTATTTTAATAGTTTTTATTCTAAAATTGAATCTTTTTTTTAGAGTATATACGTTCATAATTACATTTGTAGAAAGTGTTTAATTGTTATATTACATTTTTTTTGTTTCAAGTTCATAGTTTTATGATTTATTAATTTTAATGATTGCTTATTTTAATTGCTTTTATTTTTAAATGATTTCTTTGTTTTAGTGTTTTATTTTAATCTGTAAAATTGTTTTAAGATATTTTTTTTTATTTCTTTATTTCATTTTTACATTTTTGTGATTTAAAAAGTAGTTTTTATTTTGAAACATTTTGATTTATTTTAGACATTTTTATGATTTAATAAATTTAAGTAAGAAGTATTTTGTTCTAAAGTTAGAAAGTGTTTTTTATTAATAGTTTTTATTTTTAAATGACTCATTTTCTTTTGCACTTTTATGATTTGTGTTATTGTAATTGCTTTTATTTATATATTTATTATATTTTTAATTTTACATTTGTATGACATACAACATTGTTCTTTGACTTTTTTTTTTTTTTTTTGTGTTCAGAACCCAGACATTGTTCTAGTGCACTATCTAAACGTGCCGTCGCTGGAGGACAGTGTGAAGTCATGTGGCCCGGTGTCGTGCGCCCTGACCGACCGTCGGGACAGTCTGCGCTGGAGCCGAGACGAACTGCTGTCCCAACTCAAACCCATGTGTGAGTGACCAGTCACACGCCTGCAGCAGCACCAAACAACCAATCACACGTCTGATCTGAATGTGTCACAGAATAGCCTCTAAGTACAGTATTTCATTTATTACATGTGAGAGTGATGCAAACGTAGTTACTGTGATAAAGGCAGAATAATTGACACCAGATTGCTGAAGTGTTGGTAAATGAATGCAAGAAAACTCAAATCACTAAGTGTGTGTGTTACATTTTCAATAACTAAGTGTTTGTGGTCGTCCCTCACGTTTCATCTTTCACATTTGAGATTGACTCAGTGTGCCTCTAAATGACTGTATATCTGTGTTTGTGTCTGTGTTTAGTCCACAGTATGAAATGGTCTTGTGGAGGCAACGGTTCTGTCGAGCTCTCAGTGGAGCAGATGGTGCAACAGATCCTAGAAACGCAACAGACCAAACCACAACCACGAACACACACCTGCCTCTGCGGTAAACACACAGTCATATACACATGCATTTTACGAAATATTTCAAATTGTTAGAGTATTTCTCAATATTACTGTATTACTGTATTTTTGATCAACAAACCCATGCAGTGGGGAAAAAAATATTTGATCCCCTGCTGATTTTGAAATGACCAGTCTGTAATTTTATTTGAACAGTGAGAGACAGAATAACAACAAAAAATCCAGAGAAATGCATTTAAAAAAAAAAGTTATACTTTGGTTTGCATTTTAACGAGTGAAATAAGTATTTTACCCCTTTGCAAAACATGACTTGGCGAACCACTTATTGGCAATCACAGAGGTCGGACGTTTCTTGTAGTTGGCACCAGAGTTGCACACATCTCAGGAGGGATTTTGTCCCACTCCTCTTTGCAGATCCTCTCCAAGTCATTAAGGTTTCGAGGCTGACGTTTGGCAACTCCAGCCATCAGCTTCCTCCACAGATTTTCTATGGGATTAAGGTCTGGAGACTGGCTAGGCCACTGCAGGACCTTAATGTGCTGCTTCTTGAGCCACTGCTTTGTTGCCTTGGCTGTGTGTTTTGGGTCATTGTCATGCTGGAATACCCATCCACAACCCATTTTCAATGCCCTGGCTGAGGGAAGGAGCTTCTCAACCAAGATTTGACGGTACATGGCCGTCCATCGTCCCTTTGATGCAGTGCAGTTGTCCTGTCCCCTTAGCAGAAAAACACCCCCAAAGCATGTTTCCACCCCTATCTTTGATGGTGTGGATGGTAGGGGTGGGAATCTCTAGGCACCTCACGATTCGATTCGATTCCGATTCAGGGGGCTCCGATTCGATGATAAAACGATTATAGATGCATCTTTTTTTTTTAAATACAGATTTTCTTTTTTCTTCAAGCAAAGTATTTGTAAATTAATAAACAATAAAAAAAGAATGTATCTCTAATGTCTTTTATTAATAAAACAAAGTGGTTTAAGAAGACAACTGGACTGGAAAGTCAAATGTCCCAACACTGCAAATAACCAACAGCAGCATATTGTAACATTATAGCTAGTAACATAAAAAAAACAGTAATAACTAGCATAAATGTTTGTGCCAAAACCACAGAGATTGCAAAAATACAAAAACTTAACTTAACCAGGATAGGCCACAATGAAATCAAGCCAATGCCTGAGAGTGCAAATGTGCTTAGCTAAATGCTATATTCCCTGCCATAGAAAAACTAGCAGCATAATCATTACCTGGAGAAGACTTGAAAAACACACATACCATATATTGTCACAATCATTTATTGTCTTCACGTTTAATCAGTTAAGGGTTATGCTTGTTATTCAGCTTGGCTGAAGAGTTATATATAAGCTCATTTTAAATATTATATTTCATGCTAAATAAATAAAATCACTGGTTTAAAAAATAACCCTTAATATCGATATTTTTATGTGAACGTGTGTATCGAATGTATTGATACTTAAGGATCGATCCGCCCACCCCTAGTGCTTGTTCGATTGTCCTCTGGCTGGCAGCAACTACCGTTTGTCGTGTTACCAAAATATTTTAGTTTAACTTGACACAACTTGCATATAGTGTGGCCCTTGTCCAGTTCTTTCTTCCCTTCAGCTTCATAGAAGCCAAAGTGCTTTTAAAGAAGCGGGAGCCGGTTTGATCACTCGCGCATCCATCTTGTGTCTTTTGAGTGCACGCCACAAACTTTCCGGGTGGGCACTGTACTTCCGCGATTCAGAGTTTCACCATTTAGGTTCCGTCAACATTTAGAGAATCGATTTTTGACATTTGCTAATCGATTCAGAATCATTCACCTCCGCATCGCGATGCATCTAAGAATCGATAATTTCCCCCACCCCTAGTGGATGGTGTTCTTGGGGTCATAGGCAGCATTCCTCCTCCTTCAAACATGGCGAGTTGAGTTGATGCCAAAGAGCTGGATTTTGGTCTCATCTGACCACAACACTTTCACCCAGTTCTCCTCTGAATCATTCAGATGTTCATTGGGCTGTACATGTGCTTTCTTAAGCAGGGGTACCTTTCAGTTGCTACAAGCTGCTTGACGATGGTCTTGTAGCCCATTCCAGCCTTGTGTAGGTCTATAATCTTGTCCCTGACATCCTTGGACATGTCCTTGGGCTTGGCCATGGTGGAGAGTTTGGAATCTGATTGATTGCTTCTGCGGACAGGTGTCTTTTCTACAGGTAACAAGCTGAGATTAGGAGCACTCCCTTTAAGAGAGTCTCATCCCTTTAAGAGAGTGCTCCTAATCACACCTGGGAGCTAGAAATCTTGCTGATTGATAGGGGTTCAAATACTTATTTCACTCATTAAAATGCAAACCAACGTAACACTTTTGAAATGCTTTTTTCTGGATTTTTTTTTCTTGTTATTCTCTCTCTCACTGTCCAAACCATTAAAATTATAGACTGATCATTTCTGTCAGTGGGCAAACGTGAAAAGAAAAAAAAAGATGCTAGTGTGTGATTTTACCGGGGTCATTGATGTGCCGTGTTTATCCCGCAGCATCTCCCGGATCCAACATTCCTCACCGCTGCAACAGCACCAAACATCGCATCATCTCGCCCAAACTGCCCACCCCTTACCCCACCCTCACCGAGCTGCAGAATCTGGCCAATGAGGGCTCAGGAGCGGAGGTCGGTCGTGAGGCGGGACCGGGCGATGCTTTAGTCGCTGTTGTGCCTTCAGAGAACAAGCAGCCATCTGGTACGCCAGAAGACGGTGGGCGGGTCGAGGACATGGGGGGCGTGGCTTCACCATGCTCCGCCTCTTCCTCGTCCTCGTCGAGTCCGCCCCAGACGCAGCGGGCGGCGACAATCGCTCTTAGCAACGGAAACGGATTCTATGGTGACCAGCGGGGCGGATTGGCAACAGTGGCACTGCCGCAGAATGCACTTATTGTGATGACGACAGCGGCACCGGTGGGGCGCGGCTGTGGGGAGGAGCCAAGCGGCGAACTAGGCTCCACCCGACTGTCGCTCACTCGTGCCGGCGGGCGGCTCGTTCTTTCTCCTGTGCCGCCTAAACAGGACATGCCCTCCCCACCAAGCTCCGCCTCCCCACCGAGCCCCGCCCCACCCAATCAGGGTGTGGCCACGCTGTCACTCACTCTCCTCCCCAGCCCTGTGATTGGAGGTCTGCTGCTGACCGACCGCATCGTCCCAGACACCCCCGCGACACTCCTGCACCCGAACCCGACGTCCCCGTCTCCCTCGCTGCTCCCGTTCGATCCCGACTCCTTCCTCAACAGCCCCAAACAGGGGCAGACCTACGGAGGCCCCGCCCTCACGCCCCACTCTATCTCCGCCTCCTCTTCCCCGTCTCCGCCTCCTTCCACGTCTCCTCACCCGCCGTCTCTCGCTCTGTCTCTTTCTCCCACGTCCCCGCCGTCGTCTCTATCCTCCCTCTCTTCTGAGACGGAGAGGAAGAGTATTCCGGGTCGTCCCTCGTCCAGTCCGGCCTCGCTGTCTTTATCGCTCTCTCCGACGCAAACCCATCCCGCTCTGCTCCCGCTCTGCCTGGAGTCGTCTTTAGGACTCGATTCGCTGAGTTCCCCTCTGTCTGTCCCGCCCTCTGACAACAGAGCTCCTCCCATTGGATTCGATGCTCAAGTCCCGCCCGGTCATGTCCTGACCAATCAGCTCTCTCCTGTCCCCAACGCGACAACCCAACACGACAAAGTGCTGCCGACCAATCAGCTGTCTCCAGAGGGAGGAAAGGCGGAGTCACAACACCCGTGTCTCTTAGAAACGCACCCCATGTGTATTCAACCACCGAATATGCCCCCGCCCCAGGCCACGCCCCCGAGTGCGAGTCCTGTGCAAGTGAAGGAGGAGCAGTCTCCGCCCACTCATGCACATTTCGACTCTGACGTCACGCCCATGGACACCACCCACTGTGGCCATATAGACGGTGAGGAGGCGGGGCTAACATTTGACTCCACCTTCCCTGACCTCATATCTGAGCTGATCACAGATGAGCCCATCAGCCACCCGCCAACTCCAGCTCCGCCCGTTTACCCAGTCCGGTACATGGTTCCGCCTCAGCCGACACCCTCCGCCTCGTTCCTGCCCTTTCCGCTCCTTACAAACTCACTCGCGTCTGGCGGGTCTCTGGAAGAAACCCAGCGGCTAGCCAACATCACGGACTTCTCACCCGAGTGGTCGTACCCAGAGGTATGAATCTTCATGTCTTTTCTTTCAAAAAAAAATAAAAATAGAATAAAAAATAAAACTACTGGCATAAATTACTCACCCTTTACATGTTCCAAACCTGTATGTTTTACTTCTGTCGAGCACAAAAGAAGATATTTTGAAGAATGGTGGTAACCAAACAGGTGACTTCCGTAGTATTGTTTTTCCATACCATGGGAGTCAGTGGTTACCGTCAGCTGTTACCACCATTCTTCAAAATATCTTCTTTTGTGTTCGACAGAAGAAAGAAACTCAGGTTTGAAATGTGTTGAAGGTGAGTAAATGATAACAGAATTTTTTAATTTTTGGATCTTTTTAATTGCCGCAAATTTGTTGTGAAAATCATTTATAGATACAAAAATAAATACAAAAAGTCTACATGCTGCTTAAAGTACTTGAATTTGACTTTTTGAAATTTAAAGCCTGGAAAACCCTTGAAAATAGCAGTATTCTTGAAGAGAAGTACTTGAGAAATGCTTGAATTATTGTAAGACAATGCATCTATGAAATAAGTGTTTAATTTTGTCAGTAAGCACATATCTTTTCACAAAAAAAAAATTATACCTTTTTCAGTTATTTCAGTTAATGTCAGAAAATAAACAATCATTAAGGAATGCCCCCACATTAGGTAGTTTTTAAGAAACTCATCTTTTTTTTTTTTCTTAGTTTATTTATTTACTCAACGTATTTTATTTGCTACTACTGCTTATTTTTTTAATTGCTGTTGTGTTTTTTATTTTAAAAATGTATTTTGTATTGCATTATACTTGTAGCGTTTTGGATGTAAGAAAAGCGCAGTATAAATAAAATGCATTATTATTATTATTATTATTATTATTATTACTATTATTATTATAAGCTAAGCCAGTGGTAGTACTCACAATATTGTGTAAACATGGCTGAAGATGCGAAAAGAGGAACCGATGAACTGAATCAAATTTACGCTGCATTTACGCTGCAACCGTTCTGATTGATACAAACTCAGGACTTCGCTCATTTATTTCAAGCCATTCACTAGCAAAAAAACGATTAAAATAAAAGCCAAAAAAAAGGCATGTGATGGATCAAACTGAACTTTTAGAAACTGTGAATCAGTTGAACCATTGTGTCGCAAAATGATTCACTGTTTCGAAGCGCCCGATCGGCTTTAGGTTAATTAGGCAATTAGGTTCAGATTGGGACTTCGGTGCAGGTTTGAGAATCATTTGTTTCATATCAGGATTTTGGAGTGATTTCACTTTTCAGTTTTTTTTTTCTTAAACAGTAGAAAGAATCAAACCATTAAGGTAATACAGTTATGAAAACAAAACAAAGATAAAAAAAAAGTATAAACAAATACAAATACCTTAAGAAAATATTACTTTGTAATACTTTAGTAGTAATGCTTGGCATGTGCTTTACTTTATTTTTGCCATTTTTATTTATCTATTTCTCTTTTTTTAGAATTTGAAATGGAAGACATAAATAAGATAGTAGTGCTTGAAAAGTCCTTAAGAGTCCTGAAATTTCATTTTACAATATCTGTATGAACCCTTGGTGAACAAACATTATTTCTGAAGTTTATGTATGGACTATTTGTAGTAGAAGAACAAAAGTTCTGTTCTGATGATAAAATGCATTTCTGATCATGTTTAGTTTGGTTAACACCAGTGTTATTTTAGTGCAATTGAGATTTTAAATTGTATATAATATATAGTTTATATTATTTTTATTTTTATACTTTCCATTTTAATTTTACTTTAAGTTTAGTAAATGTATTGTGTTTTTTAAATTAAAAACAAACAAACAAACAAACAAAAAACATGTGCATATTTTCATTCCTTTTTATTTTAGTTTTAGTTCCTTTAGTACTTTAAGGTAAACTAAGTGAAAATGAGACCATGGTGACTAGTTGATATAACATGTATTAAAACAAACTTTTTTTGAGCTAGCTGGTCGTTCGTAAATGAAAGAATAAAAATTTTAGACATTATAAAAACTTGATGACAAATAATAACAAAAGCACTAGCTAAATTAATAAATGAATAAACTAAGTTAATAAAACTAACTAAAATTAAAATAAAAATGTGAAATATTCAAAATATAAATACAAATTATAATAGTATCTCAATTATAATAAAATGTTTAAATTATACTAAAATAACTCTGATGTTGTTTTATTACAAACATATAACTCAATTAGAAACAACATTACTAAAACTTTAACTTTAAAAGATAAAATTTTAATTTTGAGAATGTTTTTGTGGTTTTAGTTTGAGGTATCTCTAATAAGTGTCTGTGGTTCAGGGCGGGGTGAAGGTGCTGATCACAGGCCCGTGGTCAGAGACGGACGGCCGATACTCGTGTGTGTTCGACCAGAGCAGAGTTCCTGCTTCTCTCATTCAGCCAGGCGTCCTGCGCTGTTACTGTCCTGGTGAGTCTCACACACAGCCAGATGGAGGCGCTCACGAGAACACATCAGAGAACACATCCAGGCTGACAAAGAGAAGTCAATACAACTGAAGAGCAAAGCAATACAGTCTCACTGCATAAACTTCCAGATGACTTTTTCTATGTCCTTAAAGAAAAAGACCAATAACTAGAGGAAGTACACAGAATTAGTTTAAAAACATTAACTTTATTTAAGGTTATGAAAGTAGTTTAGTCTCACTTAAGTAAGCAGTAAGACACTAAAGGAGAATAGGATGAAAAATGTGATTAACAAATATCATAACAAATATGTTTGGGAAAGTTACTTTTAAAAGTAATGCATTACAATATTGAGTTACTAATTACGTTACTTAGTTACTTTTTATGGAAAGTAATGTGTTACATTACTTTTGCCTTTCATTTTAAATCTGGGCAGGGTTTGCTTGTTTGTTTTTAATATAAAAAGTTCTATCTTTGGCAAATGTAAAAGCCCTTTCACACCAAAAGCCTCAGACTCCTACAGTTCTACTGTACAGACGTGAATTTACATTTCCTTTAGCCTTAGGCTTATTTATTTCACTTTTTGGTGTGAAAGGGCTTTTACATTTGCTAAAAATCTAACTTTTTAAATTAAAAACAAACAAGCAAGCCCTGCCCAGATTTAAAAAGTAACGCAATAAACATAATGCATTACTTTCCATAAAAAGTAACTAAGTAATTAGTTACTTTTCTTAGGGAGTAACGCAATATTGTAACGCATTACTTTTAAAAGTAACTTTCCCCAACACTGACTGTACTTCCCTAATGTTTACATTAAGAATTGCAAGCATTTTTTGTATTACATTTTGCATTAGGTTTTCTTACATGTTATGTTTTAATATGTATATGCAAATGAAGAATTGTTTATATGAACATGCCCTAATTTGCTTAAATTTCCAAAACAAAAATCTGAATCCAAATTCATAATTTTTGTTTGATTGTGTTATCATATTAAGGGAGAAGTTCACTTCCAGAACAAAAATTTACAGATAATTTACTCACTTCCTTGTCATCCAAGATGTTCATGTCTTTCTTTCTTCAGTTGTAAAGAAATTATGTTTTTTGAGGAAAACATTTCAGGAATGTTCTCCATATAGTGGACTTCTATGGTGCCTGTGAGTTTGAACTTACAAATACAGTTTAAATGCAGCTTTAAAGGGCTTTTAACAATCCCAGCCGAGGAATAAGGGTCATATTTAGTGATACAATTGGTTATTTAAAAAAAAAAAGGTAATTTATATACTTTTTAACCTCACATGCTCATCTTGTCTAGCTCCCCGTCAACCCTGTGTATTCAAGACAGTTAAGGTATGTTGATCGTTTTGCTAGAAAAGACCCTTCTTTATCGGTTGGGATCATTTAAAGCCCTTTAAAGCTGCATTTTGGAAGTTTAAACTCGCAGGCACCATAGAAGTCCACTATATGGAGAACATTCCTGAAATGTTTTCCTCAAAAAACATAATTTCTTTACAACTAAAGAGAGAAAGACATGAACATCTTGGATGACAAGGGAGTGAGTAAAGTATCTGTAAATGTTTTGTTCTGGAAGTGAACTTCTCCTTTAAAGGTTTTTCCAGAGGGGATTGTGGATTTTTCTTTTCATCACGCCATAAATCAGAAAATACCATCAACAGACAGAAAACCAACACATTTTTACCAAATTTTTAAGAGTAAGCTCTACACTCTCTCTACACTTTATGAAAGGATTCATCAGATATGTTTGCGATACATTACTCAACGTTGCGAAAACACAATGGAGAACTTTAAAGCTCCCCTCAGCGCAAACACAAATATGCTGATTGGCTCGATTGCGCTGGTGCTCCTAAATGAAAAATAAAACTGTAATATTTAGTGTTTGTAAGAAAAAAACTCTTCAAAGATTGAAATCTACAAACACAAATAGACACTGTGCAAACAAAAATAAACAGCTTACGATGTTTGTGGGAAACGCAGCCCAGTGCATGACAAAAAAAAAGGTTTTGCTTGTAGAACCTTGTCTTAAATATACAATATTTATATCCTGTGTGTGTAGCTCATGAGGCTGGACTCGTCGCTCTGTATGTGTTAAAGGACTCCAGCGCCGTCTCCTCCTCTGTGCTGTTCGAGTATCGCGCTCGCAACGCCTCGTCCTTACCCAGCTCACAGCTGGACTGGTTATCACTGGATGGTGAGTAAAACATGTGCACACACATTACCTGACCCTCCATATGAAAAACATCACAGATGAAAATGGCTGCATCATTTGATCTGTGCTTATAACAGAAGAGAGATGATGCTCATAAGAGCAGAACCACAGAGATAAACACATGATCACAGGTGTCAGAAGATGACGCTTGTTTGAGAAATATGATAGTAATCAAAATAAATAAAATAAAACAAATGATGGTGGTATATTACAAGAACAGTGAGCTCAAAGCACACAACTGTTGCACACACTGCAAATCTTAGATTTTTGTCTTGTTTCTAGTCAAAATATCTAAATGTTTTTAAATTAAGATGTATTTACTAAATAAGCAAAATGACTTATCATAGTTTATATAAAACTAGAAATAGTAATGTGTAAGCATGCAACAAATTTCCATGCACGTTTCTGTACATGTTTCTGTGCATGCAAAAGTCTGTATTTTTTCTTCTTCTTATTTTTTTTTATTTTAGGTGCTCTGTATGTTGTCAGAAAATCAAAAAATAAATAAATAAATGTTTTTACAAGATGACTTTTAGACTAAATATAAAGCTGAAAATAATGTTGTATGAACCATTTTTGTTAAATATGGTCCAAAAATCTACTGAGAGGTTTGGAAATGTAACCTTAGTGCAACCCTATGGACATTTTTGTCCATTTTAGTTTTTTTAGTATCAGGTGTGTGTGTGTGTGTGTGTGTGTGTGTGTATATATATATATATATATATATATATATTCTCAGGTGTGTATTTTTATTGGAATTGTAATATTTCACCCTCATTTCATTTAATAAATCTATTTTACACTATTTGTCCTCACTGAAACCCATTAAAACTGCGATTTTTAATCCTGGGGCCATTTAATTATATAAATAATGCAATATTTGTTAATAGGCTTTTATTCTGTTGGCAAGGCTTCAAAATTGACTACTTTTTCTTACTTAGAATTTTTTACCTTGTTTCCAGCCAAAATATCTAAAAATTTTTAAATCAAGAAGGATTCAGAGCAAAATAATCTGCCAATGGGGCAAGCAAAATTATCTATTTTCCTTCTTGAAATAAGATTATTTTGCTTACCCCATTGGCAGATTATTTTGCTTGTTTCAAGCAAAAACTCACTTTATTTTGATTTGACAATAATTTTACTTGTCTAGAAAATCTTGATTTAAGAATTTTGAAGATATTTTGGCAGGAAACAAGACAAAAAAAAAAAAAAGGTAAGAAAAGCTTTTTTAGCAGTGTAGATGGTGCCATTTTTTAAAGTTTTGCATATGAAGCAAATGCTCGCTTAAATTAAGATGAATTCACTTGATAAGCAAAATTACATAAGATATTTAGTCTTGTTTTAAGATAAATGCACTTTTTATTATACAAATTGTCTGCCAGTGGGATAAGTAAAATATTCTCAAAACAAGAGTGTTTTACTTGCCCCACTGGCAGATAATTGTACTTATTTTAAGCAAACTGCACTTAAATTAGTTTTTTTCCCCTTGGAAACAAGACTAAATATCTCATGTCATTTTGCTTATTTAGTAAATACATCGTAATTTAAGAATTTGTAGATATTTTGACTAAAACCAAGACAAAAATACTAAGTAAGATAAGCCTTTTTTTGCAACACATGCATTGGTTTCAGTGGTTCTGAAGGATGACTTGTATTATTTTATATGACTTGAAATGTTTAAATTATTATTGCTTTAAAAAATACTTGATCTAAATTAAAATGCTAAAAAGACAATTTTAAATCAAGACTATCAATTTGGATATGCGAGTATTTTTAACCCTCACAAGAAATATAGAATATATAGCAAACATCAACTCATCAACTCCTGTATAACTCCTTATATCATTGATGGCAAAATGTGATTCAATTATCGTCCAGCTCTAGTTCTGATAAATGCAACTATAAGGCAAGAGGATATTAAGATATTATAAATATTACCATTATGATTTCTGGAAAGCTTTGGAATGATGTATTTTGTGAAAAACAATTATTGCTTTTACTAAACAAAGTAGTTATTGAAACTTCTGAACTCATAAAATAAATCATGGTTAATTTGTTTTATATTTCAACACTCCCAGTTTCTGTTTTAAAGCCTGAGAATTGCTTTATTAGTCTTCATTTATTTTTGGCCTCCACAGACTATGCATTAAGGAGACCGCAGGCTTTGAAATATGCTATACTACCCTAATGAAGCCAATTTTGAAACTTGCCTTTTTTAAATATAGACCCTTAACTCTGACAAATAGGACAATGCATGCAGCCATAATATGCCATTAGCCCATTTCGTGTCATGTTGTTTCTGCCACCTCACAGGACCGCTAAATTGGACATTAGGCCTTGATATTAGAGGTACTACCATAAGAAAAGAAATTAGGTTTTGTAAAATTAGAAATTGTAATCCGTTAGCATGCAAAAAATTTCAAAAGTTTCTCGAGGGCACAAAAATGTTTCTTGCGTGCATGCAAAAGTCTGTATTTTTCATGAAAATCATGAAACCCCTAATAACCGCCTGACGTGAATTTAAAATCCTTTAATGCACAGCAAATCGTTGATTATCCCGCTTATTCCATGGTCATTCGCAAATTTATAGAGAAGTTTGCACTTTGCAGCAGAGTATTTGACCGAATGGGTAAAAATATATAGTTGCTTGTACTTTTACTTTCAATACTTAAGTATGTTTAAGCGTAAATAAATACTTTTTGCTCTCAAGTACGTTAAATATCACATACTTTAAGAATTACTCAAGTAATATTCTAAACAGTGTTCTTCAAATCTTCAACTTCTGCTAAAGTCATTTCTGGTAAGATATCCATACTTTCACTTAAGTATGGCTTTCAGGTATTTTACACACGACTGGTTAAAGGTGTGTTTACAGCGCATACAGTCTGAACATCATTTAGGAAATCAGCGTGTTTTTCTGCTCTTTCTGGAAATGACCACAGCGTTTCTAAAAGACACACACCAGTGTTTGGATGGAGCTGAATCCATCAGGTGCTAAATCACTGACAGTGTTAAAGGACTGCTCTGCTCCTCTGTGTTTCTGTATGTCAGCGGTGTGTGTGTTTCTGCGGTTCAGTGTGGATATCAGCCGGTTTCTATTTCTGCCGCTCAGTTAAAGCCTATTTAAATCCATGTGTACGAGGGCAGCCTCGTGTCTGTCTCTCTCTCCGTCCGTCTGTCTGTCTCTCCGGCCGTCTGTGGGCTCAGTAATTTAAGCTCAGCTGCGTCTCTCTCTCGTATCATTCGGGACTTTCCCCGCTCAGAGGACGGACGTCTGTCAGGATCCAGCAGGACGTTTGCGGTTTTCCTCAAGTCCGTGTGGAGTACTTTCTTTTTCCTGACTCTTTGGACAGTCTGTCTCTCTCTCGAGTCGTTCTGTGATCGAGTGCATCTGCACTTCTCTGATTGTGTGGATCCATGTATTAAGTGCTCAAAAGCATTTTTTTAATACTTGTATACACTCTTGACCAAGAGAGAGAGACAGAGATGGATTTGTGCTTTTTCTGATTTGCCGTTTTTATCGGATCGTCTGAACGATGGCGCAGAGACACATGGATGGTGTAGGTAGGACGGACTACATGTTAAAACTTCTCTCTGTGTGTTTGAAGGATCACCTTAGACATCACTCTCTCTGTGTGTGTGTGTGTGTGTGTGTGTGTGTGTGTGTGTGTGTGTAAAAGTTGAGCTGTCAACGCATCCTTGCACACTGTAAATCAAGCACTAAACACACACACACACGTGTGTCTGCTTTGTGTCTGTGAAAGTAAATAGTATAATTAGTTTTAAGAATAAATAGCATTAAGAATTGCAAACTGTAAATAATTTTCGTGCTGTCGGCCAAGTTTTCTTCATGATTAACATACCGCTTTCATCCAAAGCGTATCCTGAAGGGAACATGTTTTACAAACATCTTTCTTGCAGGTCAGTTTTAATAAAGTTCCTGTTCAGGGAAAATAGTGTTTGCTGATACTGTACACTGTAAAAAAAATTATAAAAATTATTAAAATAATTTCAGTATTTCTTTGTGATTCTTTGTGAAATTTAGTAGCAAATTATGAGAAATTATGAAAACTGCTGTTACACCACTGTTTTTTTTTTGTGTTGAAATAAAGTAAAATATAAAACGGCGAGAAACGTTTTTTAATTTTCATTTAGTTGTTGATGTACTAAAATAATAAACAATTAAATAAACTAAAACTTAAAAACTACATAGACATGTTTAAGGTGTTTATTAGATAGTTCATTGACTTTTTTGTAATTATTTGTGAAATTTCCTAGGACTTTATAAATTGAAAATTGTGTTTGCACATTTTTTTTTGTGTGTAAGTTGAAATTTATAGATTTTTTTTATTAATATAAGCAGGAAACAACATTTCTCATTTTTATTTAGTTTCTTGATGTATTAAAATGATAACAATTAAAAAAAAAACTTAACTTAAAAACCACATAGACATGGTTAAGACCTGTTAAGAATTGTAGACATGTTTATTAGATAGTTAATTGACTTTTTTTGTAATTATTTGTTAAATTTACTAGGAATTTATTGAATTGTGTTTGCAGCAATTTTTTTTTTAGTGTAAGTCATTAGTTTATTGACTTTTTTGTAATTGCATGTGAAATTTGCTAGGAATTTCTGCATTGAAAATAGTTTTTACACCAGTTTTTTTGCGTATTAAAATAAAATATCAAAAAACGTATTTTATTTTTGCGAGAAACATTTCTCATTTTCATTTAGTTTGTTGATGTACTAAAATAATTGAAATTAAATAAACTAAAACTTAATAAAAGCTACATAGACATGTTTAAGGTGTTTACTAGATAGTTAGTTGACTTTCGTAATTGTGAAATTTACTAGCAAATTATGTGTGTGAAAATTGCTTTTACACCAATGTTTTTTGTGTAAGCTGAAATAAAATAAAATATAAAAAACTTTTTTTTATTTCAGAAGGTAACAACGTTTAAGGTGTTTATTAGATAGTTCATTAACTTTTTTGTAATTATTTGTGACATTTGCTAGGAGTTTATATTTTGTGTAAGCTGAAATAAAATAAAATATAAAAAACTTTTTTTTTTTTTTCTCCAGAAGGTAACAACGTTTAAGGTGTTTATTAGATTTTCTAATCTAGAAAAGTTCATTAACTTTTTTGTAATTATTTGTGAAATTTGCTAGGAGTTTATACATTAAAGTTTGTGTTTGCACCATATTTTTTAGTGCAAGTTGAAATACAATATAAAAAACGTATTTCATTTCAGCGGAAAACAACGTTTCTCATTTAGTTTGTTGATGTACTAAAATAATACAATTTAAATGAACTAAAACTTAAAACTGCGTAACTATGTTTAAGGTGTTCATTAGACGGTTCATTGACTTTTTTGTAATTGTGAAATTTGCTAGGAATTTATTAAATTATGTTTGCACCAATTTTTTTGTGTAAGTTAAAATAAAATATAAAATTTTAACATAAAATCTAAACATTTTATTCTAGCAAGAAACGTTTCTCATTTTCATTTAGTTTGTTCATGTACTAAAAGAATAAAAATTAAATAAATTAAAACCTCTTTCGGGTGTTTAGGTTTTTATTCGATTGACTTTTTTTGTAATTGTGAAATTTGTGAATTGAAAATCGAGTTTGCATCAGTTTTTCAGCGTGTTGAAAAAAAAAAGTAGTTAAATAACTTAGTAAAATAACTAAAACTAAATAAACTAAAGTTTAATAAACTATAATTAACTATAATATAATAACTATAATAAACTAATTAACTATATAGACATTTAAAAAAAAAGAAAACTAATAAAAATTACAAACACAGCAAAACTATTAGAATATGTTTTAAAGCTGATACTATTTCAGTATTTCTAATTCAAAATGTTGGTATAGTTCAATGTTTTACTTGCTGTTTCTTGGTAATAACTGCAAAATTTACTAGTAATTTCTGAGTGAAAATCATTTCTACACAAATTTTCCAGTGTAGTTGTTTTAGCAAACTCACTCTGAGCTCCTGCTGTATTTATTTATTTTTCTAATGCATTTCTTATTCCTTCAGAATTACGCCACATTACCTAAGGTGAATCAGGTTGTAAATGTTGTTTCATGTTTTTTTTCTCTAGATAACCAGTTCAGGATGTCGATTCTGGAGCGTTTAGAGCAAATGGAGCGGCGAATGGCAGAAATGTCAAATAACAATCAACAGAATCAACACATGAATCACTATCATCAGCAGCTGTCGAGGAACCAGAGCTCCGCTCCGCGCTTGACTCCTGAAAACCAGGTACAAACACACACAGCAGAGTCTCTGTTTCTGACCTTCACCGCAGCCTGAGTTCATGTGTTTATATCAGTCCAGCAGCAAACAAAGACTAATACAGTGACACTGATGGCTAGACGCTACACTTGAGTTTCTGTGCTCTTGCTCAGAATTTTTTCCCGTTTTACAAATATCTAAGCATTCTTATTTTATCACTTAATTTCTGACTACTTGAACTGAACTGAGGTGGATGATGAAATCACAGAATCAATAATGAGCTGACTTTAACAGAAAATTGAATGTTTACTCTTGTCCTTTTGCTGTAAAGCTGCTTTGACACAATCCGTGTTGTTAAAAGTGCTGTATAAATAACTTGACTTGACTAAAAGTAAAACCATTAAAAAATTCCATTACTTACAAATAAATGTATAAAATATAGAAAAACTTAACTTGTAAAGAACTTAAAAAAAACTTGTAAACTTTAATAAAATTATTTTAAACTTTTGTTCTTATTAATATAAAAAAGCGAATAAAAATTATAAAAGCAACAAAATGGCTAAAACTGTAAAATGAAAACAAAATATACAAATAAAATCTCATTTAAAATATCAACAAAAACTATTAAAAATAAAAATGAAGAGAGTTTGTCTAAAACAAGAAAAAATATCAGTCAGTGAGGTGAGGAAAAATAAATCTGTTCAGCATTAACGTTTATTTTTCTGACCATACCTGACAGATAATTGTTCTGAAACTAAGAAACTACAGCTAAAATGAAACTAAGCTAAAATCTGTATTATTTGTAATGGGCTTTTTTATTAGTACAAATTCTGCTGTTAGAATTTGATTTTTACTCAAATTTGCTAAATTTTACTTGGATTTTTACTTTTTACTTTTACTTTCTTACTTTTTTTTTTTTACATAAAGATTTAGAATTGTTTCGATAATGCTTCCTCTGATTGGAGTTTTTCCTTACCCATCAGTCCCTGTGGCTGGTTAACCAAACATTAATTTCCCACCCTGCTCTTGACTTTATCTCTTTGCCAGAACATTCTCCAAAAGGTCACTTCAACACCTTGTGTAAGTGTGTGTGTGTGTGTGTGTGTGTGTGAGTTATTGTAACTGAAACTAAAACAAACAAAACAAACCTTATGTTACTTGGAATAAATAAACATGAACTAGAATGAAATAAATTATAAAAAGGTTTAACTTATTTTTTTCATCTAGTTCCTCAATTTTTATTTAGTTTAACTCAGTGTACTAAAATATCAAACTAAAATTGAAAAAAATGAAATTAATAAAAACTATATAGACATTAAAAAATAACAACAAAACTATTAAAACTTAACTAAAATGAAAATGAGAAACACACAAATGAAAACTAATATGAAATACTATAGTAACTTTTTGTAACTGAAACAAAAAAATACTTATGTTATTTGAAATAAATGTACATTAACTAGAATAAAATAACTTATAATTAAATTATTAAAATTAAAATAAAAAAATGTATTAAAATGATAAAAAAATAACTTTTTTTCATCTATTTCCTTAATTGTCATTTACTTTAGCTAAAATAACAAACTAAAATTGAAATAAAAATGAATAAAACTATATAGACATTTAAAAAAAAGGGGGGAAAACAACAACAAAAATATTAAAACTTAACTAAAATGAAAACAAGAAACATACAAATGAAAACTAATTTGAAATACTATAGTAACTCTGCAGTGTGTGTGTTATTGTAACTGAAACAAAAAAAAATACTTATGTTACTTGGACTAAATAAACATTAACTAGAATAAAATAACTTATAATTAAATTATATTATAAAAAAAATAATTAAAATGATGAAAAAATGGAAACTTATTTTTTTCATCTACTTCCTTAATTGTCATTTAGTTTAACTAAAATAACAAACTAAAATTTAAATAAAAATGAATAAAACTATATAGACTTTTTTCAAAAATGGGGAAAAAACAACAACAAAGATATTAAAACTTAACTAAAATACAAATGAAAACTATGAAATACTATAGTAACTCTGCAGTGTGTGTGCTATATTGCGGGAGGATATGGAGTGTGTTGATGAGAGCTGGATTTATGAATGTGTGTTATCAGGGTTAGTGGCGGAATGTCAACTTTGCCAATGACATCACTTAAGTATGCATATATTAATAGCGCTTTTTCCATGTTGGCCACACACACACACACACACACACACACACACACACACACTCGCATAACTGTTCAGGTTTTCCTCATCTGATTCTTAGGGTCAAATCCTGTAGTTTCTGAACTAGTTTTCAGGGTTAGTGCTCATATTTGGAGTTGCTTTAGTTAAAACTGCAGAAGGTGAAAGCTTGTCTTGTTCGTGAGAATCTTCTGGCTGATTCATGTCATTCATTTTTAGCTTTTCCACTCTTACGTCAATACAGCACGAGGACGGACAGAGAGACTGATACAGACAGACAGGAGGGAAAAAACGGAGGGAGGGTGTGTGTGTTGAGGAGTAACTAACTAAAAGTAGTCATGTTACTACCTCCTCCTAACTACATCTACATTCATTGTACATCTGAATTAATTTGCATTTAACATCTACACCTATATTAAACTGCCTAAACCAGTCTTACCATCTAAATAATTGTGTTACTGGATTATCTAAACCTGTTTCAGATGCAGGGCAGTTTTTAAGAAACTTTTTAAACTAGTTCTTTGAAATTGAGCATCTTTTCCAGTAAAAAGCTAGTTTTTCATCCTTATTTTTTATTTAGCACGAACGGTTCAAAACAACTCACTTGATCTCTGTGCTGAATCTTTTGTGGTAAGATATTTAGGTAAACGCCGATGAACTTCTCTGTTTTCTGTTTAGTTATTTAAATTATATTTTATTTATTGTATTTAGTGTAAAATTTAGCTAATAAATATCAGCTTACTTCCCCAATTGACTGATTACATTAAGAATTGTAAGCTTTTTTGTATTACACGTTTTCTGAAATGTTATGTGAAGAATTGTCTACGTGAATATGCACTTCATTTTGCATACATTTCTAGAACAGAAATCTAAACCCAGATTCAAAATTTTTGTTTGAATTTGTCATATTGGAGTTGAAAGTTTATAAAG
Organism: Cirrhinus molitorella; assembly: GCA_033026305.1. Taxonomy (NCBI): domain Eukaryota; kingdom Metazoa; phylum Chordata; class Actinopteri; order Cypriniformes; family Cyprinidae; genus Cirrhinus; species Cirrhinus molitorella. Next base: position 31,921,636 of record CM065132.1, read on the forward strand.
AGGGATTTTTTTTTTTTTTTCAATCATTCCATAAATCAGAGAAATGCATTTTTAAGTGCTACTGAAGTGGAGGAAAAAACTCATGGCCTTTAGAGATATGCATTTTCACCATGTTTTTGGAATAAAATGTTGTATAAATCAGTGTGAATGAAATATGAACAAACTCCTCAGTAAAAACCTTCAAAATATAGAGAGGAATAAAGCTCTAAGTTTTGGTGAATGTTAGTGCTGCTGAAGTGGAGAAACAAACTCCAAAATGTTGTATAAATTAGTGTGAATAAAATATAGTATGAACAAATCCCTCAGTAAAATCTCAGTAAAAACCTTCAGAATATAGAGAGGAATAAAACTGCAAGTTTTGGTTAATGTAAGTGGTGCTAAAGTGGAGGGAAAAACTCACAGCCCTTAAAGATATGCATTTTCACCACATTTTTGGAATAAAATGATGTATAAATCTGTGTGAATGAAATATGAACAAACTCCTCAGTAAAAACGTTCAGAATATACATAGGAAGAAAACTCTACGTTTTGGTGAATGTAAGTGCTGCTGAAGTGAAGAAACATAGCTTTAATAAAATGCATTTTTACTACGTTTTTAGAATAAAATGTTGTATAAATCAGTGTGAATGAAATATAGTATGAACAAATCCCTCAATAAAAACCTTCAAAATATAGAGAGGAATAAAGCTCTAAGTTTTGGTGAATGTTAGTGCTGCTAAAGTGGAGAAACAAACTCATAGCTTTAAAACAAATGCATTTTTACTATGTTTTTAGAATAAAATGTATAAATCAGTGTGAATGAAATATGATCAAACCCCTCAGTAAAAACCTTTAGAATAAAGAGAGGAATGAAATTGCTTTAAAAAACCTTTGAAGAAATGGATTGGAATTGAAATCTTCAGATGCAAATAGATAAAGTGCAATAAAATAAACACTTAAATGTATTTCATTAATTTCTAGTCACTAGTAATTATTTCAATTCTTTATGAAAAGCCAAATAGCCTAAAATCTCAAAATTGACCAGTTCTTAAAAACAATTTTTGCCTGCTTGTTGTTCTTCAAGTTTAACCGTATCCCTCTAATTGAGATCCAGTTTTTTTGGTTTTCTTTATTTAGACGTTCGCAACACCCTTCTGCTGTTGTGAATGTAAAAATAAATGTCATCATCTGATATATTTAAAAATATATATATAAAGACATTAAAACAAGATACTACCCCTTTAAAACAGTAGTTTACCTGTAGTTTAGTTTTGGTAGCTAATTTTTTCTTTAAAAAGACTAGTTTGATTCTGTTTGATACAAATCCAGTTTGAAAGCAGCTTCACGTCTGATTCAGTGACTCAAACTCAGTCAAACTCAAAATCTTATCTTTAATTCACTCTGAATCTAAACTATAAATGTCTGAAGATTTAATATAATGAAGTTCTTTCCCTAAAGTGTCTGTGTAAACAGTGACTGATATAAATGCTGAATTGCAGGACATAATGAAATCAGCCTATCAGATTAGTGATTGTGTGTGATCAAAAGCTGAGAACAGAGTCAAATGAAAGATGATTTCTCTCTATTAGATGTGAGGAGGTGTGTAAATGTGTTAATGAGGATGTGTGTGTGTGTGTGTGTGTGTGTGTCAGTCGGGGCTGTGGTTCGAGCGCAGGATCGTGGCCGTGTGTGAGCGGATGATGGCCGGCGGTCGCTGGGAACGAGGCGGTGAGACGGACAGACTCACACACTCCGTCAGACACAGAGGGATGACGCTACTGCACCTCGCCGCTGCTCAGGGATACACACAGCTTATACACACACTCATACGCTGGAGGTAACACACACACACACACACACACACACACACACACACACACACACACAAAGTCAAATCTGCATAAAATTCAACATGTATTTGGCATCACTCACAGTGACACATTGTAAAAAATGTAAACATCTACACTAGCAGTCAAAAGTTTGGACCCACCCTCTCATTTAGTGTTTTTTATTATTACAATATAAAATAATGTTTTTATATACTTTACAATATAATTTATTCCTGTGATGCAAAGCTGAATTTTCATCAGCTGTTACTCCAGTCGTCTGTGTCACATGATCCTTCAGAAATCATTCTAATATACTGATTTATTATTAGAATTATCAATGATGGAAACAGTTTATTATATATAATATATTTTTTTGCAACCTGTGATTCTTTTTTTCAGGATTCTTTGATGAATAACAAGTTAAAAAAGAACAGCATTTATTCAAAATGTAAATCTTTTCTAACAATGTAAATCTATGCTATTATTTTTTATTAATTTAACACATCCTTGGTGAATAAAAGTATTCATTTCTTTCAAAAAACGAAAGAATAAAAATGTACTGACCCCAAACTTTTGAACAGTAGTATATATTGTTAGAAAACCTTTCTATTTTAAATTAATGCTGATCTTTTTTTTTAACCTTTTATTGATCAAAAAATCCTGAAAAAAATGTATCTCAGGTTCTAAAAATATTAGGCAGCGCAACTGTTTCCACACTGATAATAAATCAGTATATTAGAATGATTTTTGAAGGATCATGTGACACTGAAGACTGCAGTAATGATGCTGGAAATTTAAATTTAAATTTAATTTGATTTTAGATTTTCTGCTTTAAAACGTCATGTCAAATTAAATGTGTTCGCTGCCATTTCTTTGTAATTAATTGTGAAATTTACTAAGAACAGGCTTCGTACAAGGTGCTTAAAGTGATTAAAGTACTTTGATTTGACTTTTTGAAAATTAATGCCTGGAAAACCTTTGAAAATAGCAATATTCCTGAAGAGGTACTTGAAAAAAATACTTGAATTATTGAAAGACATTGGGCCTTATCTGAGTGCACAAATCAATCAGAAATTTTCTGTTTACATTAGTTTCATAAATGAGGCTCAATGTATCTATAAATTGTTTAATGGTTTAGATATCTTTGATGTCTTGTCATGCAAAATTCATGCAATTCAAAAAACAATTTTTTTTCACTTATTTCACTTGTTTCAGTTAATAAAACTAGTAGAAAAACAAACAAAAAGGAACGAATAAAACTTAAAACTAGTAGTTACTACTAACGTGAAGAGAAACAAATAAACGGATATAATTGAGTGAGTCATTTACACTGGAACCGCTCCAGTTGATTAAAACTTGTGACTCTGGTCATTCAGTTCAAGCGATTCACTAGCAAAAACCAGATCAAATGAACATAGTGATGGGTCAAACTGAGTTTTTCAAAACCTCAAATCAGTTAAACCATTGCGTCTCAAAATGATTCACTGTTTCGAAGTGCTCCAATTGAATTGCATTTTGCGAATCATTTGATTTAGATTGGGATTTGGCATATATGTGAATTATTTGATTCAGATTTCGGTGACTTCGGTGCAGGTTCATAAATCACGAATCTCCCCAGTTGTAAAAGGGTGTGCACACTAATGCAACCACATTATTTTAGCTTTTTATTTTTATTTCCCATTGAATAAAGATTTCAGATTGTTTTCCAATTGAGTTGTACAGGTTGTAAGGTCACATAAAAGGTGGAAAATTTTCTGAAATGATTTATCATGGTCTAATTTTTTTAAATCACATAAACCTGGCATTTTAACAGGGGTGTGTAGACTTTTTATATCCACTGTATATAAAAACAGTATACAAAAATACAAATCCCTTTAGAAAAATAACTGTGGTTTTAATTTGAAAGAGAAGACATTGTTTGAATCTCTAATTGAAGTCCTTGAAAATCAAAAAAGTTTAGCATTTCATTTTAAAGTATCTGCACAAACCTGGTAAGAATTTATGAGTGAAAATTGTTCTACACTAATTTTTTTCAGTGTACATTTAAATTGGTAAGTTTTTAAAATTAGTTAACATCTGTTTCAGTAACTTTAGAGTTTAAAGCATGCACTAGCAAATATTGTAAAGTGTTTCTCATATTCTATGACATTTATGATGCATACAGATATATAAGCATGTGCACTTGCATCTTTATTAGGAATAACTGGTCTCTGTCTACAGGCACTTGAATCAGTGTGTTTTGTGTTTAATGATGTTTGTTTGTGTCTCTGTGTGTGTCTCAGGAGTATCAGTGTGAATAGTTTGGATCTGGAACAGGAAGTAGATCCTCTGAACGTTGATCATTTCTCCTGCACACCTCTGGTACGATCAAAACTTTTAGTAGTTTTTAGTATCTTTGAAAGATGTCTTTTATGCTCACTAAAACTGCGTTTATTTGATCAAAATGTTTTCTATGTGAATATGTGTTAAGTAAAATTGATCAGCATCATTACTCTAGTCTTTAGTGTCATGCTGATTTGCTGCTCAATCCTTTCTGATTATTATCAGTGTTGAAGACAGTTGTTCTGCGTCATGTTTTCATGGTTCTGACCCAAGTGTGTGTGTTTTCAGATGTGGGCGTGTGCTCTGGGTCATCAGGCCGCGGCTGTGTTGTTGTACCGCTGGAGCAGCGCGGCTCTGGGAATCCCGGACTCTCTGGGTCGTCTGCCTCTGGCCGTGGCACATTCACGCGGACACACGCGTCTAGCGCGCTGTCTGGAGGAGTTACACACACACTCTCAGACGCAGGCGCACACACCGGACACGGCCTCACCTCCGTACAGACCCCTGTCTCCACTGTCCAGCAGCCCTGACACTGGTAACAACACACAAACACACACACACACACACACTGGTTTAACTAGAGCCTTATGAAATGCTTTTCATTAATTAATGCTTTTCATATTAAATCCAGCACTAAGTCCAGAGTAGAATAGGAGAAGAATTGGAGAGCCTGCACGCTGTAATCTGTGATGTTTTATGAACAGATATACGCTTAATGTTCAAATGTTTGCAAGTGTTCTGTTAATTTTGGATCTTTTACATCATGTACAGTGACTAAAATAAGTCTTTTACCAAAGTAAAGTGACTTTTACTTGTGCTACTTTACAGTTGTGTTTCTATTTTCATTGCCTCACTTTAAACCTGTTTGAAAATTATAGCTATCAGCCAACTTCAAGCAAAATAAAAACAGTTTTGGAAAGGACTTAAACCCAGCTTTCATATGATATCAAAAAAAGGTCAAATTTCACAATGTGTTGAGTTTTCCAAGAATGCATCACATATTCTGTTTTAATTCATTTTAAACAGAATTAAATTTACATTTTTATATTCAAAAACGTTTAATCAAATTAGATTGTAATAATATTTTAACAACAATAAGGCTATATTAAATCCATTTTTTAATTTCTGTGGTTTTGTTTTTTTTCTAAATTGCATTATAATTAATTTAAACAAATTGGTTATATTTAAAATGGCTGTCTAATCAAATTCATAAAACCTTGACAATTAAATGTTTTTAACAATAATTTTACCCTGAATCAGAATTTTCCTAAATTCTGTGCTGTTTAATTTTTTGTAAATTCTAAAATTATTAAAATAAACTAATTGAATTTAAAACTTTTATTTAAAAAAAACATGTCTGATCAAATTAATACTTGACTTAAAACTTTGACAACTGATTATTTTATCAAAATTTTAACCATAATAAAACCTTAAGAAACCTGTTTAAGTTTTTCCCAAATTCTGTGCCGTTATCATTTTTCTGAATTCCATTTTAATTAAATTAAGCAAAATTAAAATTACATTTCTATATCCAAGATGAATATATTAACAAATTCATAAAAAAAAGTCAGTTTAATATTTTATTAAAATGTTAACAACTGGCCCTATGAAATTTATTTGTTGCCATATTCTGTGATGTTTAATGTTTTCTGGGTTCTGTGTTTTATGATTTAATAAAAATGTGAATTCATAGAACTCTGAAAAATTAATAATTTAAAATGTGCAGGTATATTTTTAGCAATAGTCAAAAATACATTGGGTCAAAATTATAGATTTTTCTTTTATGCCAAAAATCATTAGGATATTACATAAAGATCATGTTCCATGAAGATATTTAGTAAATGTCCTTCCGTAAATATATCAAAACTTATTTTTTGATTAGTAATATGCATTGCTAAGAACTCCATTGGACAGCTTTTCTCAATATTTTTTTCTCAACCCAGATTTTCAAATAGTTGTATCTCGGCAAAATATTGTTCTTATTTATTTAGGTTTCATATGATGTATAAATCTCAATTTCATAAAATTTATCCTTATGACTAGTTTTGTGGTCCAGGGTCACATTTTATTTTTGTTTTTTGTCAAATAAAATGCTGTACAACAGAGGTTTACCGTATAACTTAATTATTATTCCTTAATATACTGTTGTAAATAATAATATTGTATTGTATTGATTATAGAGTTTTAGTGAATAAAACTAACCTTTCTCTCTCTCTCTCTCTCTCTCTCAGGTTTGAGCTCATCCAGCAGTGTCCCCTCCCCCAGTGACCCGCCCTCTCCCTCCCCAAGCTCCGCCTACTCCAGTGGCTCTGTTCCTGACCCGATGGACTCTGCCTCCTCCCCTTCCTCTCCGTTCTCAGTCCCGCCCCCAGTCGGTTCCACCGATTCGCTCTTCCTGATGGACTGTGAGGACGCGAGTCCCTCCTCGCCAGCTGTCCCGCACACGGACGCGCTGTCGCTTCACTCGGAGCTCGCAGATGAGCTGCTCAACTACAGCGAGAACGCGGAGAACGAGGACTATCTGTCCGATGAGGTCCTACAGGTGAGAGCAGCTCTGATTGGACAGAGCATTAAAGTCTCCGCCCCCTCAAGGTGAATGAAGACTGTCATGATGATGTTGCAATGTTTCGCTGTTAGGTTGACATGGCAACGCTGGCCGAGCAAATCATCGAGGCCACGCCTGAGCGAATCAAACAGGAGGAATTTAACCGGGAGGCGGAGTCACCGCTCAGAGAGAGGCGGGACAATCCTGCCATTCATGACACCATGCCTTGGCTCGCCACTTACCTCGACACCGTCGACAGGTACATACACGCAAAGAACACTGACCTGTACACTAGTGTTAAAAAGTTTGCGGTGAGTTATATTTTTCAAAAAATGAAATGAATACTTTTATTAATCATCGACACATTAAATCAATCAAAAGATGCCATAAAGACATTTATAATGTTCCAAAAGATTTCTATTTCAAATAAATGCTTGGAAAGAAAGGGATAAAGGATAATAGAAAATAGAAAAAGTTAAATCAAAATTATTATAGAACTGTGCATAAAAGTTTTTTAAGATCTGATCCAGTGGATCATGAACGACTGGAAAAGTCATTCAAATTACATGGGCATTTTTAATGAATATAGATTTTACTAAGTATGCCAAGCTCTAAAATATTACACTGAAAACAAATTGGTACAGTTGGTAAAGTACTACATTAACCCTCTGGGGCACAAAAATACTATTTACTAATTTAGTATGAAATATATATTTTCCACAACATTTACTCTGAATCTAAGTTGTGCTAAAATTTTTAGGGTGATGTCACAAAAAAAAATTAATTAAGGTTTTGTTTGGGTGCAGTATCAAAATTAGTTTCGCATTAATTTCCAATTCTGTCTTTTTTGACTGCGAAAATTACAAGTGTGACTTTTTTTCAGGACCATTTAACCTTTTCGAATCATATCCATGATTTTCTTTGTGTGTGTGCTCACATAGCAAGTGTCAAAACTTTTACCAAGTTTCGTACAGATCTGATGAAGTAAAAGCACAAACACTGAAAAAGTATTTTCTTGTAGAACATGCTGCAGTAAATTTTTTAACACTTAAAAAAGTTATTTTTTATTTAAAACTTAAAATGTAGAACTTTTTTACAGTGTTATTAATAATATTAATAAAGTAGTATTTTCTTGTAAAACATACTGCAGTAAACTTTGTTTTATTTAACACTTAAAGTTTTTATTTTTATTTAGAACTGAAAATGCAGAACTTTTTTTATTTTTATTTATAGAACTTAAAATGTAGAACTTTTTTACAGTGTTATTAATAATATTAATAAAGTAGTATTTTCTTGTAAAACATACTGCAGTAAACTTTGTTTTATTTAACACTTTAAAAGTTTTTTTAATTTAGAATTTACAGCTTAGAACATTTTTTACAGTGTTATTAATAATATTTCACAATTTTTTATCAAATGAGATGAGCAAAAGAGAAACATTAAAACATTAAAAACCTCCTAACTTGATGGAATCATTGCTTGATGGAGCACTATAAATGACACAAATTTTACATTAAAATCAGTATAAATTAAGGGTGTGTGTGTGTGTGTGTGTGTGTGTGTGTGTGTGTGTATATGTATAGGAGTCTGTGCCCCACTCCTCCCTCGCTCCTCAGTGATTTGGCACTGCAGAGGCTCCGCCCCCCAAGCAGTGCGGCATGGGCGGAGTTTCTGAACGCCTCAGCCAATGGAAGGATGGAGAGGGACTTCGCCCTGCTGACGCTGACAGACACGGAGCAGAGAGAGCTGTATGAGGCCGCACGCGTCATCCAGAACGCCTTCCGCAGATACAAGGTATACACACTCCCCCCCCTTACACACTCGATGACTGACTGTGAGTGTGTGTCTGATTTCATAATGATTGGTTGTTGTGTTTAGGGGCGGAGGCTAAAGGAGCAGCAGGACATGGCTGCAGCCGTAATACAGCGCTGCTACCGCAAATACAAACAGGTACAACACACACACACACACACACACACACATACACACATTTACTTACCTGTCTAAATGAAGACATTCTGTATACTTCCACTGCAAGATAAAGTTTTTCCATGCTGGTTAATTTTGAGATTTGGGGCTATTTGGCTTTTGTTAATGTGTTGTTTCAGACTAGTGGAAATAACACATCTAAAAAACACTTTTAAATGTTTATTTTAATGCGCTTTATCTATTTGCATTGGTACATTTAAATTCAAATGCGTATCTTTTAAAGAGTTTTTTCTCTACTTCAGCAGCACTGACATACACCAGACTTAGCAGTTTCATTCCTCTCTATATTCTGAAGGTTTTTACTGAGGGTTTTGTTCATATTTCCGTCACACAGATTTATACAATATTTTATTCCAAAAACATGATAAAAATGCATATCTTTAAAGGCTGTGAGTTTATTTCTCTACTTCAGCAGCACTTACAATCACAAAAATTAGCACTATTATTCCTCTCTATATTCTGAAGGTTTTTACTGAGAGGTTAGTTTATATTTCATTCACACTGATTTATACAACATTTTTTTCCTAAAAACATGGTAAAAAATGCATATTTTTAAAGACCGTGAGTTTGTTTCTCCACTTTAGCAGCACTTACAATCACAAAACTTAGTACTTTTATTCCTCTCTATATTCTTAAGGTTTTTACTGAGGGGTTTGTTCATATTTCATTCACACTGATTTATACAACATTTTTTTTCCTAAAAACATGGCCGAAAATGCATATATTTAAAAGCTGTGCGTTTATTTCTCCACTTCAGCAGCACTAACATACACCAAAACTTAGTTTTATTCCTCTCTATATTCTGAAGGTTTTTACTGAGAGGTTAGTTTATATTTCATTCACACTGATTTCTACAACATTTTACTCCAAAAACATGGTAAAAAATGCATATTTTTAAAGACCGCAAGTTTGTTTCTCCACTTTAGCAGCACTTACAATCACAAAACTTAGCACTTTTATTCCTCTCTATATTCTGAAGGTTTTTACTGAGGGGTTTGTTCATATTTCATTCACACTGATTTATACAACATTTTACTCCAAAAACATGGTAAAAAATGCATATTTTTAAAGACCGCAAGTTTGTTTCTCCACTTTAGCAGCACTTACAATCACAAAACTTAGCACTTTTATTCCTCTCTATATTCTGAAGGTTTTTACTGAGGGGTTTGTTCATATTTCATTCACACTGATTTATACAACATTTTACTCCAAAAACATGGTAAAAAAGTGCATATTTTTAAAGACGGTGAGTGTGTTTCTCCACTTCAGCAGCACTTACAATCACAAAATTTAGCAGTTTTATTCCTCTCTATATTTTGAAGGTTTTTACTGAAAGGTTTGTTCATATTTCATTCACACTGATTTATACAACATTTTTTTCCTAAAAACATGGTAAAAAATGCATATTTTTAAAGACCGTGAGTTTGTTTCTCCACTTTAGCAGCACTTACAATCACAAAACTTAGTACTTTTATTCCTCTCTATATTCTTAAGGTTTTTACTGAGGGGTTTGTTCATATTTCATTCACACTGATTTATACAACATTTTTTTTCCTAAAAACATGGCCGAAAATGCATATATTTAAAAGCTGTGCGTTTATTTCTCCACTTCAGCAGCACTAACATACACCAAAACTTAGTTTTATTCCTCTCTATATTCTGAAGGTTTTTACTGAGAGGTTAGTTTATATTTCATTCACACTGATTTCTACAACATTTTACTCCAAAAACATGGTAAAAAATGCATATTTTTAAAGACCGCAAGTTTGTTTCTCCACTTTAGCAGCACTTACAATCACAAAACTTAGCACTTTTATTCCTCTCTATATTCTGAAGGTTTTTACTGAGGGGTTTGTTCATATTTCATTCACACTGATTTATACAACATTTTACTCCAAAAACATGGTAAAAAATGCATATTTTTAAAGACCGCAAGTTTGTTTCTCCACTTTAGCAGCACTTACAATCACAAAACTTAGCACTTTTATTCCTCTCTATATTCTGAAGGTTTTTACTGAGGGGTTTGTTCATATTTCATTCACACTGATTTATACAACATTTTACTCCAAAAACATGGTAAAAAAGTGCATATTTTTAAAGACGGTGAGTGTGTTTCTCCACTTCAGCAGCACTTACAATCACAAAATTTAGCAGTTTTATTCCTCTCTATATTTTGAAGGTTTTTACTGAAAGGTTTGTTCATATTTCATTCACACTGATTTATACAACATTTTACTCCTAAAAGCATGGTGAAAATTGATTTTTTTTTTTTTTTTCAGTGTGTTGACAGCATTTTCTGATTTATTAAGTGGAAAAAAGGAAAAACTAAAAATCCCTACATTATTCTATAGAATATAGAAAGGAATAAAACTGCTATGTTTGGTGTATGTAAGTTTGGTGTATGCAAGTGCTGCTAAAGTGGAGAAACGGATATGTATTAGAATTGAAATCTACAGATGCAAATAGATAAAGTGTAATAAGGCAAGACATTACAGACAACAAGAGTTTTAATTAATTTATTTTGCTCTGTTTTGCTTTCTTAACTTCTTTTATTTTATTGCACTTTATCAGTTTGTGTCTGTAGATTTCTCAGTCCATATATTTAAAGGTTTTTTCTCTTACACACACCAAGCTTTACAGTTAAATTCCTCTCTATATTCTGAAGGTTTGTTCACACTGATTTATACAACATTTTACTCCTAAAACATGGTGAAAATGTGTTTGTTTTCTGTCTGTTGACAGCATTTTCTGATTTATGGAGTGATAAAAAGAGAAATCTAAAATCCCCTCTGGAAAACCTTTAACCTCTGATATGAGGATAAAATTAAACAAGAATTATGCATCTGGATTCACATTTCTATTCTGGAGGTTTATGCTGATTTTATTGCAGAAAACTTTAAATAAACCAAAATGTTTCATGATGTGATATTTATTAGTTTAATTTTGGGTGTGTCTTTCCTTAAGAACATTTAATTGACTTTTAACACTGTTGTTACTAATAATAACATCCCCAAATTTAAATGATTAACACATTAACACATACATGCAGAAACACTTAAACACTTTTGAAACAATCTGTCACTGACTGTTCAGCTAATGAGTGTGTGTTTTTGATATTTGTCTGTGTGTGTGTCTGCGCTAACAAACTTGTTGCTGCCGTGTCTCTGATCTTTCTCCTGTTTCTTGTTTAATTTCATGCTAGCTAACATGGATAGCACTGAAGGTAACCTCAAACTAAACTGCACTCACTGTTGTGGTTTCACACTGTTTCTGCTGTGCAGTGTGTGTTCATGTGTGTGTTGTGTTGTCCTCCTGCAAGATTTATATGTGTGTGTGTAACGATTATGTTTGTCCTCCTCCAGTACGCCTTATATAAGAAGATGACGCAGGCGGCCATACTGATTCAGAGTAAGTTCCGCAGTTATTACGAACAGAAGAAGTTCCAGCAGTCGCGACGGGCGGCCGTCCTCATCCAGCAGTACTACCGCAGCTATAAGGAGTATGAGCGTGTCAAACAGGGGCCTCGCGGCCCCGGGGCCCTCAACACCAAGATCAAGTGAGACGCACACAATATACCACACTACAGATGAATACATGAGCGATTCTGTGTCGCTTAAACTCTCGTTCTGTGTTTCAGAGGCTCGTTCCTGACCAAAAAACAGGATCAGGCCGCGCGGAAGATCATGCGCTTCCTCAGACGCTGCAGACACAGGTACGCTTCTGGATATTTTTCTCTCAAGTTTCTCTTGATTGACTCAAGTTTCCAATCCTTCATTATTTGAATTATTTAAAAATATTTAAAAGAAGACCAAATAAGCATTCAGTAAGTTCAAATAACTAAAAATCTAAATATTTCTTTAAATAATCTCCTCAACAACTGTTGTTTTGAAGAAGCAGTATTAATACAGTTCTTGCAAACCTAGCTATATGAGCTATATTAGACCTAGAAAAACTCAGATGTATAACAAAAACTCAAGTATTATTTATGTTATACATTTGCAAATCATAATTTTTTTTCTTTAAATCCTAGTCTTTAATTTTTATCCAGTAAATCATGAATGACTGGAAAAGGCCTGGAAATTAATACAACCTTAAAACACAAGGTGCATTTATATAATGAACATACATATACTAGTTAAAAGACAATATTTCATTTATATTAAATTATAAATTTGTGCCTAAATTTGTGGCACAAAGACTTGGGCGTTTATATAAGGAATATACATTTTACTAGTTGCATTCTATTTACATATATTCACCTGGCAGACGCTTATTTCCAAAGTGACTTACAGTTGAGGAATACAAAAAGCGCTTTATCATAAGATGGCAATAAACACGACAAGTGCCTGGTAATACAAGGTTTCAGTCATCATTCAAAATAGTAAAAGCTAGAAAAGGAAGGGATAAAGGATAATAAGAAAATAGAAAAAGTGAAATAAAAATGTTTTATATTATATTATAAAATTGTGCATAAAAGTATTTTTTTAATTCAGATTCAGTGGATCATAGGCTACTGGAAAAGTCATTCAAATTAATGAAATTTTCAAAAGTCATGGGCATTTGTAATGCATATAGATTTTACTAATTATGCCAAGCTCTAAAATATTATATTGGATACCTTAAAAGCTAATTGGTGTACATTTAGGCATTTGGCAGATTACACATTAATATTAATATTTTCCAAAACAGGGTCTACTCTAAAACTGAAAATTAAAGCCATACATCTGAACAAGTTATGCTCCAAATTTGAGGTTGATATCACAGAAAAATGTTAGTGAGGTTTTTCTGGGCGCAGTATAAAAATTTTTTGACTGCGAACAATACAGGTTTTTTTTTCAGGACAGTTTAAACTTTCTGAATCATATCCATGATTTTTTTTTGTTGTGTGTGTTCAGAGAGTCAAAACCTTTACCAATTCTAATGAAGTAAAAATTAAAAAATCAAAATGTAAATTTGTTTTGGTCAAAAATGTCTAGAGAGCAACAGAAGTTTTACATTAAACATGACATTTTTAAGCACAAACACTGAAATAGTATTTTCTTGTAAAACAGTGCAGTAAAACTTGTTTTATTTAACACTTAGAATATATATTTTATTAATTTAAAAATGTAAATATTTTTTTAATTTAAAACTTAACATTTAGACTTTTTTACAGTTAAAATATAAGGATTTTCACAAATTCTTATCCAGTATACCATGAATCACTGGAAAATTCTTACAAAGTCAGTACAAAGTCTTACAAAATCAATTCTCAGAAAAAAAGTCAAAATTGCGAAATATGCACTTAAAATTGTGAGGTAAAGTTGCAATTACGGTTTTAATTGTGTATCTTAAAAAAATGAAAATAAATAAAAACAATTAATCTAAATCTTGAACCAATTACGATATTTAACATCTGAATGAACTTAAAGAATAATCACATTTCATAATCCATTTCTTCAAAGTTTTTTTCAAAGCAGTATCATTCATTTATTGAAGGTTTATTCTGAAGGTTTGTACTAAGGGGTTTGTTCATATTTCATTCACACTGATTTATACAACATTTTATTTTAAAAATGCGGTAAAAATGCATAATTTTATATAATTTTATAATTTTATAATGCATAGTTTTATTCCCATCTATATTCTAAAGGTTTTTACAGAGGGATTAGTGGTTATGTAATTTTTCTGATTTTATACAACATTTTGTCTGTAAACACATGGTAAAAATTTTAAAGGTTGTGAGTTTGTTTGCCCACTTCAGCAGCACTTACAAACACAAAAACTTACAGTTTTATTACTCTCTATATTCTAAAGGTTTTTACAGAGGGATTAGTGGTTATGTCATTTTTCTGATTTTATACAACATTTTATCTTAAAAGCATGGTAAAAATGCATAATTTTAAATGTTGTGAGTTTGTTTGTCCACTTCAGCAGCACTTACAAACACCAAAACTTACAGTTTTATTCCTCTCTATATTCTAAAGGTTTTTACTCAGGGGTGTATGTATATTTTTTTTGATTTTATACAACATTTTATCTTAAAAGCATGGAAAAATGCATAATTTTAAATGTTGTTTTCCTGATTCATGGAGTAATAAAAAGAGAAATTCAAAATCCCCTATGGAAAATCATTTAACTCCAGTACGACTTGAATTCGGCTTTATTCAATTTACAGATTTATTTGCTGAAAATATATGCAAATCGGTTCATATAAGTTATATATTTGAATTGTGTGTGTTTGCAGGATTAAGGAGCTGAAACAGAGTAAAGAGCTGGAGTGCAAAGGATTGACCACTTGACCACACACACACTCATTCTGCCGTGTTTACAGCCATCTGCTCATCACTCGCATCACACACGCAGTCTTTCTCTCACACACACACACACACACACACACACACACACACACACAGAGGTTTCTCTTTGGCTTCTTTTTTCCAGTCGTTGCTGCAACACTACCGTCGACGTTCAGCTTTCCTGAATGTTTGGAATGTTTTTCTGTATTAATGGATCTCTATATAAATGTAAACAGCATCTACTCTCATATATACTGTATGATCATAAACACACAGCTAATTGTGTTGAATATTAAGTTATTTATTGATCTCTTGGAGATATATTTTATAAACGACAGAAAGAACGCCGTGGCCGTATCCAAAGTCTTAAATGTAGTTGCCATGGTAACACACGGCGGAAATGTAACTTTGCCTAGTGACGAGCACACGATCGTGAATCTAGTCCAACGGTTTGTTAAAACATTGATACTGTTTTTGTTCATTAAATATAATGAATATAATTTCAGTTGAGCATATAAATGAAATGTCAAGCTCTTTCAGCAACATCTGGCACAGAAAATCATCTTAATTCGTATTGTATTTTAGAGTTCACATGAAACTAGTGTGATAGAAATCTCTTCCTGAACTTGTGTGTGTTTATATAAATCCACTCAAATTCTGGATGAGCTGTTTATCTGTGTAAATGCTGATGAAGCTCGCTTTCTTGACGGTTTCAGAGAAACAAAAATGATATCAAACCCCAGTAAGGATTTCATTTCTAAAACTTCCAATTCCATATGTATGAAAACCTGCAGAAGTCCTGAAACACAACCTGAACAAAAATACAAAACATGTCTTACATCCTTCTTGAGATTAAAGGCCTAGGATTTTTCCTCCCTCTAAATACTTCTTCTTTTCCTCACTTTTTCGATATTACACTTTTTGTGTCTCCAAAAAAACACTCCAAATCTCCAAAAACTTTTTTCTCTATCCAATTTTTTTTTTTACTCAAAACATTCTCTCAAAAAAAATTCTCTTCAGAATTTTTTCTCTCAAAAAAAAAACGTTTTTCTCTCTCCAAACATTTCTCTGTCAAAATTTCTGCTCTCTGCAAAATGTTTTTCTCTCCAAAATTCCAAAAAAAAGTTTTTCTCTCTAAAAATGTCTCTCCAAAAAACTCTATTCACCCCCCAGATTTTTTTTCTCCCAATTATTTTTGCCTCTTAAAAAAACTCTCTCCAAAACTGTACTCTCATGATTTTTTTTTCTCATTGAAGAAACTTTTTCTCTTCAATTTTTTTTCTTCAATTCTTCTCATGAACAAAAATTTTTCTCTTTTTTTTTCTTTTTTCCAACTGTCTTAAAAAAAAAAAGATTTCTTCTCTTTCTCTCATGACTTTTTTTTTCTTCTCCAATTTTTTTGCTCTTTAAAAAAAGATTGAGGGGGAAAAATGTTTTTGAAGAAAAAGGTTTTAAAGAAATTTTTTTTTTATGTTGTGGTTCAGGCCTTCTGTTAGGAGCTTGTTTCTGCCACAAAATAAAGATGTACAAAATTGTGACTTTTTTCTCAAAGTTCAGACTTTTTTCTGACAATTGTGATTTAATGTCACAATACATCACAATTGTTTTTAAATACAAATAATTCTGAATTGTGGGATAAGAATGAGCAAATACTATATTTTTATTCTGTAGTGTAAATAATCTTCGATAAATTGGTGATCTCAGACCTGTGTGTTAAACGCGTCACTAGGCATTAGACAGGAGGATTTTCACGAGTCTGTTTTATGGATATTTTTGAATGTGCCTTGAGGTGTTTTTAACTAAATTAACTGCAGCAGTCCTGTGTCGCTGATGAACTGTCGGTTCTCGTCTCGATTCAGACCTTTATGCATTAGTCTGTAAATACTGTACAATATAAAGAGCTGGTGAAAATATATTTAAGAATGAAGACATTTGCTTCTGCCTGATGAAATGTTTAATTTATTCTCTGTACGGATTGCTGATATGCACGCTTATATTTACACATGAAATTCTTCAGCATGTTTTTGCTTGCTGGTGTTTATCGTTTGCATGCGTTTCTGTTTGTTTTTGTTCATATTTCCACTCACAGGCCTTTAGTACTGCTGACGCTGACGTGACTTTATTTATGAATATAGATTTATGGACATGTTTGAATTGATTTCTACTGTACATTCATTCTGACATTTTGCAGATATTTGTTCAGGCTGTTTCATAACGTTTCATTAAAATTCTTCAAATTCAGTTCTGATTGTTTTGTTTTTTTCCTCTGACACGAATACACACCAGTATACACTCAGTGTATTTTACAGAGGGGTTTGTTTATTTATAATTTTTCTGATTTTATACAACATTTTATCTGTAAAAACATGGTAAAAATGCATAATTGTAAAAATCGTAAGTTTGTTTCTCTACTTCAGCAGCACTTACAAACACCAAAACTTGCAGTTTTATTCCTCTCTATATTCTAAAGGCTTTTACAGAGTGGTTTATGTATCATTTTTCTGATTTTATACAACATTTTATCTGTAAAAACATGGTAAAAATGCATAATTTTAAAGGGTGTTAGTTTTTCTCTACTTCAGCAGCACTTACAAACCCCAAAACTTGCAGTTTTATTCCTCTCTAAAGGTTTTTACAGAGGGGTTTGTTTATGTATAATTTTTCTGATTTTATACAACATTTTATCTGTAAAAACATGGTAAAAATACATAATTTTAAAGGTTGTGAGTTTGTTTCTCTACTTCAGCAGCACTTACAAACACCAAAACTTGCCGTTTTATTCCTCTCTGAAGGTTTTTTACAGAGGGGTTTATGTATCATTTTTCTGATTTTATACATTTTATCTGTAAAAACATGGTAAACATGAATAATTTTAAAGTCTGTAAGTTTGTTTCTCTACTTCAGCAGCACTTACAAACACCAAAACTTGCAGTTTTTATTCCTCTATATTCTAAAGGTTTTTACAGAGGGGTTTGTTTATGTATAATTTTTCTTATTTTGTACAACATTTTATCTGAGAAAACATGGTAAAATGCATGATTTTAAAGGCGTAAGTTTGTTTTTCCTACTTCAGCAGCACTTACAAACACCAAAACTTGCAGTTTTATTCCTCTCTATATTCTAAAGGTTTTTACAGAGGAGTTTGTGTATGTATAATTTTTCTGATTTTATGCATTTTATCTGTAAAAACATGGTAATAATGCATAATTTTAAAGGCTGTGAGTTTGTTTCTCTACTTCAGCAATACTTCCACACACCAAAACTTTAGTTTTATTTCTAGCTATATTATGGAAGTTTTTACTGAGAGATTTCTTCATATTTCATTCACACTTCTTTTTTATGTTCATTCCTAAAATCATGCTGAAAATCATCTTTAAAAACAGATTACTCACTTCTGAAATAAAATTCACAATTAAAAAAAAAAATAAAAAGGGAACGTTTTTAAAGATGAACATTACAAATTAATTTTATTTTAATTTTTTTCATTCCACAGATTTCTAAACTTTATTAATGAAAAAAAAAAAAAACTTGTAGGAAAAGTGTACATGGGGCTTCAGTTTGGCTCTGTCTTTGAGTTTAGTGCATCTTTTAATTTCAACATGAGGCAGTTTTTCTCAACACAGTGTCTGAGAGCGAGTCCTTCAGCTGAAGAGTGTCACACGTTCTCTCTTGAGAAGAAGAGATGAGCACAGACAGATGGATGAAGAGACTCTCGTGATGCTATTCATTTATCCATCCATTCATTCATCCATCTGACTCTAATCTGGATTTACTCCTGAACAGCACTGTGGGAAACATTCACACACTAAACACACTCTCTCTCTCTCACACACACACACACACACACGCAAAACTAGTGAGAGCACTTAAAGAAAAATGAATTTGATTTGCTTGATTTATATGTGAAACACAACCTGAACAAAAATACAAAACATGTCTTACATCCTTCTTGAGCTTAAAGGCCTAGGATTTTTCCTCTGTCTAAATACTTTTTCTTTTCCTCACTTTTTCGATATTACATTTTTTGTCTTTCCAAAAAACACTCCAATATTCTTTCTCCAACTCTCCAAAAACTTTTTGTTCCATTTTTTTTCTCTATCCAATTTTTTTTTACTCAAAACATTCTCTTCTTTTTTCTGGTTTTTTCTTCAGAATTTTTTCTCTCTCAAAAAATGTTTTTCTCTCTCCAAACATTTGTCAAAATTTCAGCTCGCTCCAAAATAAGTTTTTCTCTCCAAAGTTTTTTTCTCTCCAAAAAACTTTATTCACCCCCCGCCCCCAAGATTTTTTCTCC